>CM050322.1:36604876-36652694 GCA_027475135.1 Bactrocera correcta | reverse complement strand
AGGAGAACCTAGAACCGAGCGTTGCGGTACTCCGCTCGAAATAGAGTAGCTCTTGATTCCTTCATCTGTATCGAATAAAAGTCACGTGTTTTTAAAACAACTAAGAACAATTTCCATATGATATTGAGGAACACGTTTGACATACAGAGCCTTGATTATGTTTGCTCACTTTGCTGGGTAGAAAGTGACACATCACACATCCAGGGTGATCAGCGCAAAATATTTTTTAGTCCCGTCTTTCTCTCGCTTGCCACTTACTGCTCATTTCGCAGTTGCCAATAGTGTAAAGCATGCACAGAGGTCGATATGATGGAATCTTCATCCGGAGGGTTGTTTGGTTTAGGAAGTAGAACCAATCGTTGGACTTTCCATGGGTAGGAAAATATTTTTGAGAACAATTTTGGTTTCAAAGTCATGGCTTCTTTTAAGGCTCTGTTTGGTATGTCATCTAATCTAGGCCTTTTGCTGCTTTTAATTTCTTCGGCTAAGGCCAACATTTCTTCTTCACTAACTAGTAGAGGTGGTTCTACGACCTTGGTTAGCATAAGAAATAATGTGATGTTTTGGAAACAAAGTTTCTACAAAATTTCTCAAAAAGGTTGCGCTTTTGGTTTATTGTGCCTTTTTTTTTTTAATTTTGACATACATCCCCAGGGGTTTTCGTTTGCTTCCTCACAGAGTTTGCTGACTTCAGGGACTTATTCTAACTTTTAAATAACTTTTTGAAACTGCTTTCATTTTTTCACGTTGCTTACGTTGTAGACGGTTTCTAGTTGAATTGCAGAACTTTTCATTCCAGCAATTCTCTGGCTTCCGGTTGTTGTGGTGTACTGTCCTACTCATGGTTACGTCACAAGCTGTGAATAATTCTTTTTGCACTGCGGATACCAAGTGCATGGCGTCTTCGCCTTGAATTGTGAACTCCAGAATATTGCAAAAAATTGGGCATCAAAATCATTTTTTTTTTTTTCAGATTCGTTTTTGTTAAGTGCTCCTGCTGCGGCGTTCTGTCCCTCCGGCGTATGTGACTTCAGAAATAATAGCTATGTGGTCCCTATTTGTAAGTATGTCCGTCACCGCCCACTTAATGCGGCACTAAGAGCGCCGTTGGCAAATATAAGGTCTGTTGTGGAACCTTTGTTTCCATTTTGAAAAGTATTTTGCGTTCCGCTATTAAATATCGTAAGCTTCGTTTAGCCTAGGAATTCAAGTTTCAGACGTCCACGATGGTTTGTGCGACAAGCGGTCGAACACGCATTGAAGTCGCCTGCGGTTATTATTAGTGATTTGCCTCTGGTTTCTAGAGCGAGTTTCAGGAGGAAGTCTTCAAAATCTTTATATATGCCTCGTATATTTGCTCTTGTGAAAAAATTATGACCTCCGGACCGAGATATAAATGGTTGTCCTTTACATGACTATATTGCAGCCTTGTCAGATATGTCTGTAGTCCAAGTGCTTTCCGAACACCATGAGTATTGCTCGCTTAATAAAACGACACCAATATTCTTTTCAAATACTCTCTGTTTTAGTAGATTTTGTGCTGCTGCACAATAATTGAAATTTAATTATATTACCCTCATTTCCTTAATGATTTCACCTTCTCCAGATATTTGGGACACGTAGTACTCAAGGCTGAGATTGCTCGTTTGTAAAGCATGCAGCTTGGATCGATACATGATTTCGGTATATGTCTACCGGCTTCACAACGTGTACATAGAGACGACCTGTCTACGGGGTTGCAACATTTGTGCACCAGATGAAAATACCTAAGGCAACGGGAAAGAAGGGGGTATTCCCGATCTTTTTTGTGTACCTTGAGCGCAGTCTTGGCGTCCTGGACGCGCATGTATAAGATAGCTATTTGGGTACCGCTTCTAGTCTTTCGGATGGTTTTAACTTTTATTTTCCCCAGATTTTCTATTCCGCACGCTTGCTCCGCAAATCTCTTCTGGAGAAGTTTTTTCATCCAAATCCTTGCACATAATCATGAAGTTGTGAGTTTTAGGCTGTATCATAGCCATTTCACCGACCACTCCTTCTAAGGCACTTTAGAACGCTTCGGATATCTTATCCGTATAGGTTTACAGCTCTAATAGTAGGTCTCCTTTCAAAGTTTTCCTTAGGTACGTTTCAGCCCAATTCCCCTAAGCCACTGTCACCATTTATTTTGCAGAGAATATCCACGTATGATGCACCATCCTTTTTCGTAAGTATGATGGCGTCTGGCTTCGATCTAATTTTCTTTTCGAACGGTCTTCGCTTTTTAACACTCCTACAATGATGAAAACTAACACAATAGCAATTTTCTCACTAACACAAATGCACAGACTTCAGAAATTATTGTAAACCTATCCACAAGTAAGAACGAGACGACTCAGATTATTTTCTTTCGGGCTATGATTACACGTGCAAAAGTGAAATAGCTGATATGCACACAGTGTAGAGTCAGAGAAACTAAAAACATATGTTCTCTGGACATACATGCGTACATACACTGTATGTATATCAACCGTTATTTATTCTTATTAAATGCAAAAATATAGTGGAAGAAGAAGAAAAAAAGCGTAAACAAATGTAAACAAGTGCAAGCAAGTGAAATAAAATTTTTAAATTTAAAAATTTCGAAGTGGAATCTATTTTAAAACATTAACAAAAATAAGTGAAATGAAAAGAAGACATTTTGCTAATTGTCTTTCAAAAGAAAAGAGGACTTTCCAGTCCAATATAAAAGTTATAAAAAAATAATTGAACGGTAAAAGTGAAAATGAATATGGAAGTGTTAGTTCAAGTGCGTTTTTTGAAGGGATTCCTCTTGTAAGTAATAGGGAACCTGATACTTCAGTGGTAGGTTCAGTAGTAGCAAATTATGAAAGTGATGCTAGTGATACTTTAAGCTTTTCTAGCGATGTAGGTTCTGATTCTGAGCCCGAAGCGTCCACCTCCATAGGGTTTAGTGTCGTTTCAGAAAATAACGACGAAATAAATAAATGTAATGAAATTAAGTCGTGGGCTATCAGAAACAACATATCGCCAATCGCTTTAGAAGATTTTCTAAAAACATTGCGCAAAGTAGGTGTTGATGGTATGCCACTGTCTGCAAAAACACTACTAAATACTAGTAAAGAAAAAATAAATATCACAAAACTATTTTGTTTCATGTCCTTTTAATTACTTGGAAGGGAAAAATGAGGTTTATTTAGATATAGGAGTTGATGGGTTAAAATTGTACAAAAGTTCAAACAGGGTATTATGGCCTATCTTGGGTTCAGTTGTAGGTTTTCCTAATATAAGCCCGTTTATGATAGCATGCTATTCCGGGTTCAAGAAGCCAAGTAACATAGATCAATTCATGTCCGAATTTTGTGCCGAGGTCGTGTCGCTAAGGGCAACCGGCATTAAAGTTGGATTTAAGCCAAACGTTTTAAAATTTAACATTCGTATTTTTGTTTGTGACTGCCCAGCGGAGGCTTTTGTAATAGGTGTTATATCACACAACGGGAAAAATGGTTGTCCAAAATGCTGCCAGGAAGGTACTTACCAAAAAACTAGAGTAAGTTTTCAAAAAAATGTCGGTTCCTTAAGATCGGATACAACATTTATATTACATATTATAATTATATTATATTAATTATGTTAGGTAAACATCATAAAAATATACAGTATTGTTAAAATGTCGTGCAACATATTGCATTAGGAGTTTGTTGCTTAACATATGAACAATACTGCATATTTCTGCATATGATGTTTTTTATTTGTCATTATATTGCATTTATATACAGTTTTGGCCATATTAATAAAAACAAAATTGTATATTAAATTGCTAAAGTTGTGGAATTGAAAGTGGAATGTGCAAATCAGTATTTCTCTTCGATAAGAATACAAAGCTATTTGAAATGAATGTCTTCGATAGGAACTGTTACCATTTCTTCATCTAACTCACTTGCGACTACAATCTCTAGTAGGGATGGCAACGATTAATCATTTGAATAAATTAGTCGACTATTTTCATTCAATTTGCGATTTAATGGCATCGAAACACCTTTCCTAATTACTCGATTATTACTCGAGTAATTGCAAAATAATCGCTAACAGCATTTTGAAATTTAATACATTTTATGTTCATCTCAGTTAGCGTACAAGGGTCGAAATTGGTCGCATCAGTCATTAATGACTGGAAACGGTGTAAACATAGTTAAATTCTAATATGTCAACGTAATTTAATATCAACAAATTAATGTCTGGTAACACTGCATTTACAGTTAAGTCAAACGCATTTTACGTTCAGTTGAGCAATGTCAGAGTAATGGCGCCAGTTAAAAGCGCAGTGTAGAAATTTTTTAATAAAATAAGCAATAAATACGTTAAATGTCAACTTTGCTGCAAAAATTTTAAATTTTCTAATAACACATTAAATATGTTGCAGCATTGAAAACTAAAGCATACAACTGTAGCCTGCAAATTGGTAGTAAGTTAGAGCAATCGGTATTATATTTTAAATTTCTTCTAGTTATATATAAATGTATGTGTACAAATTAGACTCTGCAATCTAGGAGTAAAGACAATGTTTCTCTAAGTGATCATGACACTGACAATATGATTGAAATGTTGAGTTGCAGCAGCAAACCAATTAATGAAAACCCTTTGAGTGAGAGGCCAAGCTTCAACAGCAAGTAACCGAATTAAAGCAGCATGAGAGAGATACCCAGCTGTAGCAGTAAAAATCCTCAACCCCACATTTCTAAAGTCTTCCAAAAAATATTGAAAACTTTTCGCTTCATGTCTCTAAGAACCAAAAGCTACAGCTTGGAATAGTGGAAATGGTTATTATGGTATAATCTACCTTTTGACCTTGTTGAAGGTATATTAAAATACATTACAAAACAAATTGATAATAAATGATGCTTTTTGTTCATTTATTTTTTAAAAGGTAAAGGCTTTTTAAGTTTCATGAAGCAACATTTTACCCTTTGCAAAGTCCCAACAAGAAATACTATCAAGGCCCACCTTGAAAAATGTACGATGAAGAAAAAGAAAAATGTGTAGCGATGCTAAAAGCTTTATCATATTTGGGTTTAACGACAGATATCTGGACTGATGGAGTCATGTATAGAAGTTCACGAAAGTGTGGAAAGTTCTCTGATCGCCATTCACTTGGGAGTGGCCAGAAACGATTCTTTTACATATGACTCAAGCAGCTCACGACTTCCGGTCTTTGACCAAGAATCCTCTGGGTAGCCTAAGAACATCCGTTTGTAGGCGAGCTAAAATGCGAAAGCGAAACAATCCCCTGCATAGGATTGTGCGCTGGGTTTGGGACACGCCACGTAAAAAAAAAAAAAACAATCCAATGAAAAAACAACAACAGCCCCGGATGAGAGACCCCTCTTTTGATGACGACCATGGCAAGCGAAATAAGGACTACGAATTGAGGGCATGCACGAATGTCCGCTGCCCAGCTGGTTGATGTCCAAGTAAAAACAAAGGCTGACATCACCGCCGTCCAAGAAATGCGATGGACGGGGCAAGGACAAAGACGAGTGGGTCCATATAAAGGAGCGCAAGTTTTGTGTGGGATTCGTGGTGGGAGAGAGACTCTGTTGCCTAGTGAAGACTCATTCACCGCAGTGAATAAACGACTAGCCACAATCCTCATCAAAGCGAGGTTCTTCAACATATCGCTGATTTGCGTCCACGCCCCGAAGGAGGAGAAGGACGATGTGACCAAATATGCCCTCTATGAGCGCTTGGAGCACACCTATGAGCGCTGCCCTCGTGACCACGTCAAAATCGTGCTTGGCGACTTTAACACCAGGTTGGACAAAGAAGGTATCTTTGGCACTACAGTAAATAAATTCAGCCTCCACGAGGAAGCATCCCCAAATGGGTTGATGCTGATAGACTTCGCCGGGGCCCGAAATATGGTTATCTGTGTTACTAGATTCCAGCATAAGAAGATTCATCAAACTACCTGGCTGTCTCCGGATCGAAAAACTACCAACCAGATCGATCATGTTGTGATAGATGGAAGACAGGTCTCCAGTGTTTTAGATGTGCGTGCGCTCCGAGGTCCCAACATCCACTCGGACCACTATCTTGTTGCAGCCAAGATTCGCACACGCCTCTGTGCAGCAAAAAACGCACGCCAACAAACACAAGGAAGGTTCGACGTCGAGACGCTGCAATCACAACAGACAGCCGAACGATTTTCTACTCGGCTTGCACTCCTGCTCTCTGAGAGCACTCGTCAACAACTCGGTATAAGCGAACTGTGGGACGGCATTTCAAACTCCTTACGTACAGCTGCAACCGAAACCATAGGTTTTCGGTAAGTGCAAAAGAACAGCTGGTACGACGAGGAGTGTCGTGTCTCATCGCAGAGAAAACAGGCTGCCTACCGCGCAACGTTACGATCGACCACAACACGTGTGGAATGGGATACATACCGAGAGTTGAAGAGG
This sequence comes from Bactrocera correcta, assembly GCA_027475135.1. Taxonomy (NCBI): domain Eukaryota; kingdom Metazoa; phylum Arthropoda; class Insecta; order Diptera; family Tephritidae; genus Bactrocera; species Bactrocera correcta. Next base: position 36,646,236 of record CM050322.1, on the reverse strand, counting down.
GAAGCGAGACGCATTTGCAGACAGAAAACGAAAGAGGCCGAAATGCGTGAGTACGAAGAGCTTGATAAGCTGGCCGACAGGGGTAATGCTCGAAAATTCTACGAAAAACTGCGGCGGCTTACGGAATGTTTTCAAGACCGGAGCATACTCTTGTAGAACCCCCAAAGGTGATCTAGTCACCGATGCCCAGAACATACTTAAATTACGGAGGGAACACTTCTCCAGCCTGCTGAATGGCAGTGAACGTACAACGCCAGGAGAAGGCGAATCCGATTCCCCAATCGATGACGATGGAGCAGACGTTCCATTTCCCGACTATAAAGAGGTTCGAATAGCAATTGCCCACCTGAAGAACAACAAAGCGGCAGGGGCCGATGGATTGCCGGCCGAGCTATTCAAACACGGCGGCGAAGTTTTGATAAGGTGCATGCATCAGCTTCTTTGCAAACTATGGTCGGACGAAAGCATGCCCAACGACTGGAATTTAAGTGTGCTATGCCCAATCCATTAAAAAGGGGACCCCACAATCTGCGCCAACTACCATGGGATTAGTCTCCTCAACATCGCATATAAGGTTCTGTCGAGCGTATTGTGTGAAAGATTAAAGCCCACCGTCAACAAACTGATTGGACCTTTTCAGTGTGGCTTTAGACCTGGCAAATCAACAACCGACCAAATATTCACCATGCGCCAAATCTTGCAAAAGACCCGTGAAAGCAGAATCGACACACACCACCTCTTTGTAGATTTCAAAGCCGCGATGTCTGAATTTGGTATCGACGCAAAACTAATACAACTGTGTAAACTGACGTTGAGCAATACCCAAAGCTCCGTCAGGATCGAGAAGGACCTCTCGGAGCCGTTCGATACCAAACGAGGTTTCAGACAAGGGGACTCGCTGTCGTGTGACTTCTTCAACCTGCTTCTGGAGATAATATTTCGAGCTGCAGAACTAAATAGAGAAGGTACAATCTTCTATGAGAGTGTACAGCTGCTAGCGTATGCCGATGATATTGATATCATTGGCCTCAACACCCGCGCCGTTAGTTCTGCTTTCTCCATACTGGACAAGGAAGCACAAAAAATGGGTCTGGCAGTGAACGAGGGCAAGACGAAACATCTCCTCTCATCAAACAAACAGTCGTTGCACTGGCGACTTGGCTCTCACGTCACTGTTGAGAGTCATAACTTTGAAGTTGTAGATAGTTTCGTCTATCTTGGAACTATCGTAAACACCACCAACAATGTCAGCTTAGAAATCCAGCGCAGGATAACTCTTGAAAACAGGTGCTACTTCGGACTGAGTAGGCAATTGAGAAGCAAAGTCCTCTCTCGACAAACAAAAACCAAACTCTATAAGTCGCTCATAATTCCCGTCCTGCTATATGGTGTAGAGGCATGGACGATGTCAACAACGGATGAGTCGACTCTACGAGTTTTCGAGAGAAAGTTCTGCGAAAGATTTTTGGTACTTTGCGCGTTGGCCACGGCGAATATCGCATTTGATGGAACGATGAGCTATACGAAATATACGACGATATTGACATAGTTCAGCGAATTAAAAGACAGCGGCTACGCTGGCTAGGTCATGTTGTCCGGATGGACGGAAACACTCCAGCTCTGAAAGTATTCGACGCAGTACCCGCCGGGGGAAGCAGAGGAAGACCTCCACTCCGTTGGAAGGACCAAGTGGAGAAGGACCTGGCTTCGCTTGGAATATCTAATTGACGCCACGTAGCGAAAAGAAGAAACGACTGGCGTGCGGTTGTTAGCTCTGCTATAATCGCGTAAGCGGTGTCTACGCCAATTAAAAAGAAGAAGACTGATGTAGAAATGAATAGTATGCTTGGTGTGACCATTCATGGTGTAAATGGGACGAAGCAATTCTGGAACTATTGGCGTTTATAAATTAAGGGAAACACGTACTGTATCACATATTTCCGAAGTTCTCATTGATGCTTTGAAAGACTTTTCTATTGACGAAAAACAAGTAATGGCTGTAGTGACCGACAATGGTGCAAACATCGTAAAAGCAGTATATTCCTTGTTTTGCACACATCCTCAATTTGGTATGTGAAAACTCACTGAACAATCCTGAAGTAAATGCAGTTTTTGTAAAATGCAAAGAAATAGTTAAGTGACTAAAAAGAAGTGTTAAAGCTAATGATGATCTTCGAAATATGCCAGCTGCTGCCGGAGTAGCTGAAGGCAAAATGGTAAAGCCAATTTTAGACGTGAAAACACTTTGGAATTTGACCTACTACCTGCTTGAACGGTTCATTAAAATATGTTTATATATTAACCAATACTCCTCAGCTATTTTGACGAACCGGTAATTATAACATCTAAGAAAAAAGATGATATCATGGAAATACTCAGTATATTGAGACCATTAGAGGCAATGACTGTACAACTAAGTGGTGAACAACGAGCAACGTTAAGTCAAGTGATTCCATTAGTTCACTGTGGTCGGGAACAAATAGTGGCTAAACAGCCAGTCGCTGAAAAACTAAAAGATGTCGTGTTAAATCAGTTTGATCGTAGATTTTGCCACATCGAACATTCCTTTTTGCCAGCTGCATCAACATTACTCGACCCGAGATTCAAAATAATTCATTTCAAAGACCCATTAGCCTGTCCCCAGATATAAAGTTTTTACGTACTGAAATAACAGTTGCAGGTCATACTATTGTGCCCGTTTCCAGGTGCCCGTTTCCAGTCGTCAGTGGAATCGGTAGAGAATGAGTTTGACCTCTGGGCTACTCACAAAACGCACAAAAGAAAGAGGAAGGACAACGATTTTATATCTTCTCAAGATGAATTGAACTTTTATTTGAATTGTCAGGTATTAGAACTAAGTCGAAACACTATTGATGCTTGGGAAGAAATTAAAACCGTTTACCCAAAAGTGTACGGACTTTGAAAAAATTATTGTCATCTACTTGGTACCTCAGTGCCAACTGAGCGGCTTTTCTCAAAAACGGGTGCAACTGCGACCGAAAAACGCAATCGTTTGACAACAAAACGTTTACCGAAATTGCTTTTTCTTCAAACTTGGTTGAACAGAGAATAAATTTTCTTGACTTCAATGAATATATTTTCATTTATGCTAAGACAAATGAATTTTTAATACGAAATTTTTTTTTTATTTCCGTTTTGTTTTTGTGTATATACCAACATAATTCGAATGTCTGAAAAAAGAATATAGTCTCCTATATTTTATTGGTTTTTTTTACGCAAAGTTGCAAAACATAGTCTTTCAAGCAAGAGGCAATTCTTTCACATTAAGATTGCTGTACATACTTTGAAAAATTTAATGTCATTGTGCTACTTAACTACAAATACAGGCCTTTTTTTCTTTTAGGATATGTCTGGGACTCTGTGATAGAGCATTATAATACAAGATTCGGCGCTGAAACTTAGTGGTGGTCTTTATGCATTTTAGTATTATTTGAAAAGTTTGGAAGTAATCGATTAATCGATTTTTTACATTGTTTTTTTTTTTTATCTTGCAATTATTCATTTGATTATTTAATCGATTAAAACAAATTTTGCCATCCCTAATCCCTAGGCCACTTGACGATTCTACAGGTTCATTAAAGTAGTTTTCAGTCTATCTGAAAACTTTCATACGACTGTTGAGACTTTATGACATTAAATACCTTAATTGGTCCTACAACGTTTGGCACATTCTCTGAATTTGATTCAATACTTTGTTTTTCATCAAGTCTAAGATATATTTGCTGTAAAATTTTATTGGGCATATTTACAAGTTTTTTATATTCTGCATACAGTTTTCGAAACGATAAAGCTAACCAATTCATCACCATATAAAATTCCAAAAATATTGACGAAATCTGTTAGCATTTGTTGGGCAATATTGGCTTCGATTCTGTGCGATTTTTCATTTGACAAAAGTCGAATACTACTATGTAGAAGCAGGAAGTGATCGGTATTGATCGGTACTGATACAATCTTTAAGAACGAATAGACTAAAATAAAGCAAAAACTGCATAAACTCAGTAGATTTCCAATTATGTATCTCATCTAAACTTCTAGAAATGCCACCAAACTCTGATGGAATAAATTTAGAGACATAGTCAAGCTTTTCGTTAATAATAGTATGATTTTGCCTTTTTTGTTGCAAGTTTAAGTCATTTCTTTGTTACTCCTAAGTCGACTAAGTGTATACTATCAAATGGAAACTGGGAAACCATCCCAAAATCTGATTCTTCCAAAATGCTCTTTTTGAATTTGAAAACTTCCAAATTATGCGCAGGATTTGAACGTAACATAAACGTTGTATCCGATCTTAAGGAACCGACGTTGTTTTGAAAACTTACTAAATTTTTTTGGTAAGTATCTTCCTGGCAGCATTTTGGACAACCATTTTTGCCATTGTGTGATACCTGTTACAAAAGCTCTCGCTGGGGATTCACAAACAAAAAGACGAATGTTAAATTTTAAAACGTTTGGCTTAAATTCAACTTTAATGCCGGTTGCCCTTAGCGACACGACCTCGGCACAAAATTCGGACATGAATAGATGTATATTACTTAGCTTCTTGAACCCGGAATGGCATGCTATTATAAACGGGCTTATATTAGGAAAACCTACAACTGAACCCAAGATAGGCCATAATACCCTGTTTGAACTTTTATACAATTTTAACCCCTCAACTCCTATATCTAAATAAACCACATTTTTCCCTTCCAAGTAATTAAACGGACTTGAAACAAAATAGTTTTGATATTTATTTTTTCTTTACTAGTATTTAATCTACTTTGCGCAATGTTTTTAGAAGATCTTCTAAAGCGATTTGCGATATGTTGTTTCTGATAGCCCACGACTTGATTTCATTGCATTTATTTATTTCGTCATTATTTTCTGAAACGACACTAAATCCTATAGAGGTGGACGCTTCGTGCTCAAAATCAGTACCTACATCGCTAGAAATGCTCAAAGTATCACTAGCATCACTTTCATAATTTCCTACCACTGAAATTACCACTGAAGGATCGGGTTCGCTATTGCTATTCCACAATGCTTTACTAATATAACAAGCAACGTAAAGTTTGTGGAAGTACAGTCTTACATCCACAAAGGCGTGAAATGCAGCTACGCTCCAGGAATTTTGCCCACAGCTTATTTCGTGCACGCACTTGTCTTTGTTATAGAGAAAGCCAGTTGCATGGGGAACGGTACTAGGCATTTCTAATCCTTAAATCTGTCATTTAGTAAAAGTTTGAAACTAATTTTAGTGTGTTTTTTGTGTGTCGAGTTATCAGTGTACTAATTTCAGAAAAATTTGACCCCGTACAACGATTGAGCAGCGGGAATTGGTCATAAACCATTTCAAAAATGGAAAATGATAGCGAAAATTTGCTGAGATAGTAAATTTAAGTAGTGTAGTAGTAGCATAATATAACTGAGCCTTTCATACATGAAGGTCACATTCAAAATAAAGGCCGAAACGCATCAAATAAAATTTTCAATGAACATGACGGGCGTTTAATTGCGCGTAAAATTAAATAAAGTCCGAGGATATCAGTTCCAAAGTAAACTACAGAGATTCAGGAGAAGCTAGGGAAATCATTTTGTGCCGAAACTGTGCCTAGGATACTAGGTGCGCATGATTTCAATGCCCGAGTAGCCCGAAGTAAGCCATTCATTAGCAAAAAAAAACCAATTAAGCCGAATTGCCTCTGCTAGGGAGTTGAAAACCAAGGTTTTTAACTTCTGGAACACTGTAATTTTTGGTGACGAGTCGAAATTTAGCCTTCTCGGCTCAAATGGAATGGCTTACGTGTGGGGGAACTCAATACTGAACTTCCTAGATGTAACACTAGGCTAAATGTTAAACATGGAAAATATTATCCGTAAATAGCGCATTACTAATAAGGAACATCCAAAAAGTACTATTTTGGAAGAGTGGAGCAAAATCGGAACAAACAGAACAAAAAAAATTAGGTAACTCCATGCCAGTTAGACTACAACCTGTACTAAAAGCTAACAGATATCACACTAACTATTAAACAAGTTTTAAATTAATTATTTATCTTACTTTTAGTAAAAAGTATACTGCATGAAATAAGCTGTGACATAAAATTCATTTACGTTTCTGTTTTTTTTTGTTTATATGTTGTTCATTAATAATTAAAAAATAATAAAGGGAGTGTCGTTCATAAACTACACGTTCATATTAATAACTACAACTTTGAATTATTTCGATATGTGTTTTTTTTTTGTCAATATATAGCATTTTAAATTGAAGAAACCTGTTGCTCGCGTTCAACAATAATTTGTGAGTTAACACATAATAAATTAGTAAAGTTTGAATAATTAAAGTCAAATCAGATTCCGGGTATCTGCGCAGTAAATTTAACAATTTAATATTTCAAAAAAAAAAAAAATTAATAAAACAGCCGAATTCGATTCGAGTAATCAGCGTGGTAATTTGAACCATAAATATTTTGAAAATATAATGTTGTAAAGTAAATGTCATTATTATATCCGTGATTGGATATCTGTCTGGTTACGTAATTTTATTTAATTTTTGGAATGCGTAACAATAATTTTCTTTGGTTTTCCTTCCTTATCTGAAACTGTCCATATATGTAAAGGCTTTTTCTTTCTGTATTATTCCATTTTCTAATAATTTCTCTATGTGGTATATGGTAAATGTTCGTTTTTGTAGTTGTTTTTCATTAGATTATCTATTTGTTCTTTGTATTTCTCATTTCCTATCGTACATATAATTCAACTTTTCGTTTGATTGATTCGACACTTTAGCGAATTTGACGGAGTATTCAAATAAGTGTATTACGGTTTTCATTTTCCGTAAGGAACCTTCTCCTAATATTATAAGTATTTAAATCTTTTAATTATCAATTTCTTAAAAATCTAAATCATGTCCAGCTGTACTTATTTCTTGTTTGACAGTTATAATTTAATGTAACGTATTTGTTTTTATAGGTTTATCTAACACAATTCTTTCAGCGAATGAATAATCTCTTTTTATATAACTAATGTGCTCTGCGCTGTAAGGTGGATGAATGCGCCGTGTTGTCTTATTAAAAAATGCTTCTGATCGATGTATATTATAATCAAACGTCAAACATTGTGAAGGCTCTTAAAAATCAAAATAGGATTAACTGTGCAGGTCACCTATTGAATAATGTTTTGGATTGTGGTTTTAACAGCACTACCGAATTAGTTTCATATTTGGATGCTTCCAAAAAGTTAACAAAGTATTTTAAAAAGACTTCCTTTCAACACATGCTATTAACTTCTCTTAAACATTATTGTATTACTCGGTGAAACTCGCTTCATAATTTATTTAAATTAATTTCGAATAATTATTTCAAAATTCAAGAAATTCTGTCCTCAGTCAATGAAACACATACATAGAATCTCAGATATTAACTCATCCCTTCTTAATGCACTAGTTGAGATTTTTGAAAAGGTTGATATTGTACGAGTAAGCCGAAAGTTAAAAGGTGTAAATTACGTCACATTAAATTACGTATACTTAACAACCAACACCGTCAGATCCATTTGCGAAGAAAGAGATACTGATATGCAAGTAATAAAGGCATTAAAAATAAATATTTTAAGAGAAATGGAATTCCTAATTTAAGTATTTGTCACTATACGGCTTGTTTTTTGTATCCACCTACCAATTCTTGTCTAGACGAAAGTAAATTAAATAAAGTTAAAGAGTTTTGTGTCTCCGAAATAATGAAATCTGTTTCGTCGTCCGATAGTCCAACTAATTTTGCAATCCATAATGAATCAACACAGGATTTCCAATTATTTTTCTAATCTTTTATGACCTCAATTCAACAGTCCATAGCAGAAAGTATATCTGATGAAATAAATCGTTATGGTTATCTAAAAATAGGACTTGATGTTAATTTTAATGTTATGCAGTGGTGGGAAAGTCATTATTCAGAATACGCTCGGTTATATAAGTTTGCCCAAAAAATTTTGGCTATACCTGCAAGCAGTGCCGCTTCAGAACGAGTTTTTTCTGCCTCAGGTAACATAATAACTGAAAAATATAACCGTATTGGGCCAAAAACTGTGAATAATTAGCTTTTTTTGAATTCAGTGTACAAATATGAGTAAAAATATAGCTTTATTAACAGTTAAAATAATATATGGGCATTTCCAACGGTCGCGAACCGTACGTTCGCACGCATTTATAGTTCAAAAAACCAGGAAAAAAATAAATTTGTCTTAATTTTTTTTTATGTTGTTGGTGCAAAAGGTAGGATCTTTCGATTTTTATTTTTTAATATGTTAGCGACAAACATGCGGTCGCGAACGTACGAATAATGGACCATTCTGATACCTGCAATATTCGGTATATCCTTCCATTTTCGATACGAAGTTGGAGATATCTCGGATATTGTATCAGCTCCAACATATAAAATTTGAATTCCAGTAATGTGCTCTCGAGCACAATTGTAAAAAGAGAATGCATCGTTTAAAACGATATTTTTTGTTTTCGTAATTTGCCAGATTTTTCTTTTCACAACTGCTCCAACGCCATCGACTGCACCTTTACCATGTTACGTTGCAAAATAGTTTCACTCAAGTTTTTTAAAACCAAATTCTGCCAGTAAATCAGGTAAACTCCAAGCAATAAACTTATTTTTAAATTGACTGCTACTTCCGTCCGAGAAAACGAAAATACTTTCAAATTCGCCATGCTGTTTTTTTATCTCTTGAATAAGCTTCGTTATGAAAACGTAAACATCGATTTTGCTGTGATTTAAACTATCACTAATTACTGCAAACGACTTAGTTTCATTAAACATCCAAGCTACGCAAGTAAAAATGGAAACTTGATTATAGTTGAAATGTGCGCTTTGAATTTCATTTTGGCACACCAGCCTATAATTTTCCGCAAAATCTATTTGTAGGACAAGTACCCCAGGCCTGATATTTTTCCTTACGTTTTCAAAATAATTTTGTTGTGCTCGCTTTACAAAGAAATGTTGCTTGAAAATTGGCAGTTGAACTTGTGGTTCATGGAGCAAGTCCGATAACGCAGCAACAGTGCAAGTCAAAATTACACGATCGCCCACTTTCCTCCAGTAATGCCATTTAACATTTGCGTCCATTTTTGACAAGTATTTTAGCGGCACAATATCTTTTACATCTTTTGTACACTTTTCGCAATCGTTTATCATACAATTTTCATTTTCGATATTGCAACAAACTAATTTTAAGAAACTTTCGAAGCCTTCGGAAAAACATTCAATAACTGTCGCACAGCCAATTAACAAAAAACTGAAATTGGCGTGACGCATGCATACACACATGTTGTGTGGCATTTTGCTCGAAAGTTGAACATTTTTTGGGCGACATTCGAAAAATCGTGATTAACTTACGCTTTTCCCAATTGCTTCTTTTTTATAAACCTCGTAAGCTTCCGATATCGTTAGGAGCATAAAACGCTTAGCAACAATTTTCCCATCAACAATGAGTGTATCCCTTTTTCCTGCAGCCTGAACGCTGATATCTTCACGCAAAAAAAATTCTTTCGCCAATTTTAATTTTGTCTCCTCTTCTAAATCACTTTCAAATGTACGAGTATTTTTTTCTTTATAATTTGTTGGTTCGATATACTTTTTATGCAGCGCAGCAATGACTTCCACTTTCTTTGCCAAATCTCTTGGCAATGCATTTTCAGCTTTCTTTAGGGCTTTCCCAAATGTTTGTTTGCAAGTATAAGTAATATGTATGTTCTTCTCCTTGGCTACTGTAATTTTTTGTTGTTTTTGTATATTTTCAACCTCTCACGTTCTTTTTCCCGCATCTCTTTTAATAGCTTGTTGTTTTTTGGCAATTTCGATAGCTCTGAGCGGCGTTTTCTCATTCTTTCAACTGCTTTTTCACGATATTTTTTTATCTTTTCGGGATCGCTTTTGATTTTGTCTAAGTACACCTGATGTTTGACCTTTTGCGATTTAGCACTTGTTTTACTCATCTTTATTAAAAAATATAAATATGTGCTTGTTTAGAAAAAAATTAATACTTATGGTCGCGAACGTACGATATTTTGAAAATCGAAATAAAAAGTTTGATGTACTGTTTACCTAAAGTAATTTTGTTTTTTGATTACGGATGCTTAACTTGCTTTAATCATGTTTTTTCAGGCACCTGTTTGCACTCAAAGTGAAGTAATAGCAATAAATTACGTTTTTGGTCGCGAACGTACGATTAGATCGTAGATAATATGCTAAATAAAAATTTACAGTTATTCGACTTTTGTTTGGCCTCTTTGCATTTTTCTCTTCTTTATTTGATATTAATAAAGAGATTTTGTTTAAAAGAACAACCATAACATAAGTTATTCATATAAAATAACTCAAGAGAAAAAATACCTCTAGAATAGCTCAAAGTAAAAACAAATAAGTTTTCAGGTTTCCGGTCAAATTTTTTATGAAAATACCAAAGAGAGGTTATGAAAACATTATATTCAAAAAATTTAAACATCTTTGTAAAATCTTATTAAAAAAATTGTATCTTTATTAACATTTTAATTTTTGGTCCTGGTTGACGATTCTGTGGAAATGCTCATATACGAACAGCAATATATTAGGTTGTCAAAAAAGTCTTGCGGTATTTTCGCTAGTTGGCGCTGAAAGCCCGTAGTTCTAGTTTTATTCGTCGCATCGGGTCATGCCATACCTCAAGCTGATTTCACGCGCTAACACGTGTTTGATTGATTGTCGTTTCTTTTAAGACGTTCGTGAGTTATAGCGTCGCAAACATGTAGCAAAATAAAGAGAAAATACGGCATATTTTACAGTACTACTACGATAAAGGCAACAATGCATCTCAAGCCGCCAATAAAATTTGTGCAGTTTATGGACCCGATACAGTTTCCATTACCATCGTTGGTCGAAGATGCGCCACGCTCCGGAAGGCCTGTCGTCGAAAATTGCGATAAAATTGCTGAATTGGTCGAAAGAGACCGGCATAGTAGCAGCCGTAGCATCGGTCAAGAGCTGGGCATGAGTCATCAAACCGTTATAAACCATTTCAATAAATCATTCAATAAAAATACATAACAATACCGCAAGACTTTTTTGACAACGTATATTATGCGAGTATATGTATATATTATATTTTATATATTATATATATATATAATAATATATATTATATATCTTTAAATAATAAAAGGTTGAACATGAAGTATTACATTATGTTGTTTTTTTTTTTTGGTTTCAAAGGCTGAATTTTGTAATTATTTTTTTTTTTTTATCATTATCATCAGTTCTCTTACTCTGTTAATATATATGTTTAAGTACTATCAAATAAAATTAAAAACAATAAACAATAAAATCAAAAAGCTCTGTGTATATGCATGGCAATCATACTGATTCAATGCTTTTGTGAATGGTATGAGCTTACAGAATAAACAAGCAATGGTATGCATTTTGTAACAAACCACTCGTTGAGGTGAATCATGAAATGACAGCTTTCGTTTAGTTTATGCCTAGTGCTAACTCAGTCTTCATTTTTACAAAATACTAAATATGTCATTTGAAGGGTATTCATGCAAGTTAATGCAACCCAAACATACTATAATAAATCCCTATCTCATTCATCTCTAGTAGACACATATGTAATGTAAGTCGACACCACATTCATCCATAAAATCAAGCCAACCGCCTATCATAACAAATAGATTTAACGTAAACAAATAATACTAAAATCAACAGTAGCCAATTTACAAAGTCATCATAAAATCTATTGGAATTCAATTACAAAAGAAACTGATCACGCAACAAGAAATGCCACAGCCATCCTTTTTGCATGATCAGCATTATAATACCATAAGAACTAGAATTAAGAGATAAATAGTGCAGTCATGAGTTAGCAGTCATGAGTTACAAGTGAGAGTTATGAGTTAGATGTCATAAGTAAGAGATATAAGATATATGTAAGTGATAGTTATAAAATACTTTATAAAAAAACCAATAAATAAAATAAAAAATTAATTGGCGTCCGAGCAGGGACCCGCACAAAAATATCCTTCATCAAGTGTGGTTCGACTCCACTAAGAGGACACGGATGTCCCATCGGTTCGGTGCTTGAAGGAAAACATCGTGGTTCGACTCCACTAAAAGGACACGGATGTCCATGTAAAAAGTGTGGGTCCATAAACAAAAAATAATATAAACCTCCAAGTTTCCATAAGGTTACCCGAATAAACAAAGGTAACGGAAACAAACCTATAAATCGAATATCCTATAAAAGGGAGGAAAAAGTGTAAAAAAAAACTAATCAAGTATCCCAGGAAAAGAAAGGGAGAAAAGAAAAATAAAAGAAATTAAAACTTTTATGAACTAAAATAAACTTTAAAAATATATCAAAATTTTTTTTAATAAAATTTTGAGAATAAATGATAAAAAAAAACATTGCAAAAACAACAAAGAGACACAAGTGACAAGATCTATAAAAGTAATAGAAAAACAACAAAGAAATTATTTCACAACAACAAAAATGCAATAACAATTTTCCATAACAAAGAAACAACAACAACAACAGAAACAACTACAGCGGAGCGGCAGCAGTGGCAGCAACAACGGCAAAAGCAACTATACTAGCAACAACAACAACAGAAACAACTACAGCAGTGACAGCAACAACGACAACCACAGAAAAGAAGATACTCGTAAGCTTATTTATAAGAATAGTATAAGTAAAATATATATAACATAATATAATAAAGCATTTAATATATATATATATATATAATAAGAATACACATGCTTAATTGTTAGAATACGACAGACGACTGACACAAATCCTTTGAGAAAAATTTGAGTGAATGTATCATAGTGATATTAGTGAAACTGGACAAAATTATAGAAAAATTTAGCAAAATGAGTGTAACAGGCAATACCACAGGAATGCTCACAGCAGAAATTATTTCAGAATTAATAAAAAGGAATACAATTTCGTTACAGAATGAGATAGAACTTTTAAAAAATCAAATAACTCAATTAACGACAAGAGATAATATAACAGAATACACAGTACAGACTATTGACGCAAATATTAGATGCGACGAATCATTAGAGATAATAAAGTCTTTACCGGAGTTTGCCGGAAGACCTGAAGCATACGTTAGTTGGCGAGAAGCCGCCCATAACTCAATATCTTTGTATAACCGTGGTAGCAAAAGATACTTTGCCGCACTAACGATATTAAGAAACAAGATAACACAATACGCAAATGACGTTCTTACAAATCACGGAACGGTCCTCAATTTTGACGCAATTATAAGTCGCTTGGATTTCGCCTATGCCGATAAGCGACCAATCCATATCCTTGAACAGGAGATAAGCATTCTTCGACAAGGAAACTTGTCCATTATAGATTACTATAACGAAGTCAATAAAAAATTGACTTTGATAATTAATAAGACGATAATGTCACATGGTTCAAATAAGGGACTAGTAGATCAACTTAATGACCAACACAGGAAAAATGCCTTAAGAATATTCATTTCAGGACTTAACGGTTCCCTATCAAACATTTTGTTCTCGTTAGCCCCATCTGATTTACCAAATGCTCTAGCAAAAGCTCTAGAATTAAATTCAAACAATATGAGAGCAAATTTTGCTTTCCAATTCAGTAGGAGTCAGGCTCAGCCGAACCCAGTAAAATTGCAAGTTCATAATCCTCGAACATCCCCTCTAAACTTCACAAATAACCAGTTCCAGAATAATTTAAGATTCCCTCAAGTAAACAAAAATAACCATCAATATGCACAAAGATATAACCAAGGATTTCAGAACAAAAATAACCAACAATACGTACAAAGATTTAATCAAGGATACCAAAGAAACCAACCTGAACCAATGGACGTAGATTCCAGTATCCACAAACAAACACAACACGAACAAACATACGCCAAACGGAATTTTGAAGAACATAAAAGAACACCACAACCTCCATCTAAAATTCAACGCATAAATAATATTCAAGAACAAGCTTTTTTAGGCAAAAGACAGGACTCCCATACATTTATAGGTACTGCGGAGTAACAGGAAGAAAACCAAAAGTCCTAATTGACACAGGAGCCACTTGTTGCTATTGCAAACCAAACACTTTTTTATATAGAGATAAATTAGATATAATTAAAAGAGTAAAAACAATTAACGGATTCACCATTATTGAAGATTATAGTGATGTAAATATCTTCAATACGATACAGAGATTTTACGTAATAGGAAATTTAGAAGCAGATATGCTAATAGGGCTTAATATTTTGAAAAAAGCAGGAGTTGTAATAGATTTAAAGAATGAAATATTAAAATATAATAATAAAACGGAAAAAATTTATATTGAAAATAATAATGGAAATTTTAATACTACCTTGGGAAGCTCAAATGCTCCTATGGCGCCCGCTGATGAATTATGCCTGCAATTATGTAATTTAAGTACTACTCTGGGACAAAAAGATCCTAGAAAGCCAGCGAAGAATAATACCGCTTATAATAATTTAAACAATGGAAATCTTGAACATTTGAAAACAGAAATAAAGAATGAAATCGAAAAAATTCATTCAAATATAGATACAAATTAACCCTTTAGAACGGACGTTAAAGCTGAAATACGCACAATTGTTGAAACTCCCATATGGAGTAAACAATACCCATACCCCTTGTCTGTTAATACTTTTGTGAACAATGAAATAAAGAATCTACTAGATAATGGTATAATACGACCTAGCAAAAGCCCCTATAATTCACCAATTTGGGTTGTACCAAAGAAAGGAATAAATGAAAATGGTACACCAAAACTTAGGCTAGTTATAGATTATAAGAAAATTAATGAAAATACAGTTCCCGATAAATATCCTATCCCAGACACAAATGTTATATTAGCAAATTTAGGAACAGCAAAATACTTCTCTACTCTAGATTTAGAGTCAGGTTTCCACCAGATTACAATGCAGGAAAAGGATATAGAAAAAACAGCTTTTAGTGTCAACAATGGCAAATATGAATATTTAAGACTACCTTTCGGATTAAGGAATGCCCCGAGCATATTTCAAAGAGCGATGGATAATATATTACGCGATTATGTAGGAAAGTTTTGTCATGTATATATCGATGACATAATAATTTATTCAAATAATATAGAAGAACATAGAGAACACTTACAGGTAATAGTCAAAACACTTAAGGATGCCAATATGAAAATATCTTTAGAAAAATCAAAATTTTATGAAACCGAAGTCGAGTTTTTAGGATATATGGTTGCCCAAGGAATTATTAAAACAGACCCAAAAAAATTGAGTGCATTAAACACTTCCCTATTCCATCTACCTTGAGACAATTACGAAGTTTTTTAGGAATTACAGGATACTATAGGAAATATATTCAAGACTATGCTTTAATAGCAAAACCCTTAACCAGATACTTGTCAGGAGAAAATGGAAGAACTTCCCAACATATGTCAAAGAAAGTAAAACTGGATTTAGACCAAGAAGCAGTTATTGCATGTGAAAAACTCAAAAATCTATTAGCAAACCAAATTGAACTGGCACAACCAGACTATACAAAAAAATTTATTTTAACTACTGACGCATCAAATGTTGCAGTCGGAGGAGTTCTGTCCCAAGAAGATAAACCAATCACGTTCATATTAAAAACATTAAATAATACTGAATTAAATTATGCAACAAATGAGAAAGAGTTATATGCTATCGTATTTGCTTTGAAAACTTTAAGGAATTACCTTTATGGCGTTACAAACCTAGAAATCCACACGGATCATCAACCTTTAACATTTGCAGTTTCTACCCGTAATCCTAATGCTAAAATGAAGCGATGGCATGCATTAATCGAAGAATATTCTCCAAAAATCATATACAAACCGGGAAAAACTAACGTTGTAGCAGATGCTATTTCACGAAAATACTTACACAATATATCAGACATTTCAAATAACAGTACTCAACATTCAGCAGAAAGTAGCGACAATATAAATATAGCAGAAACAACCCGACCACTAAATCAATATTCGCAACAGATATTACTGAGTAAAGCTAGATTCACAATACATGAATCAATTACAAATTTCGGAAAAACACGACACATTATAGATTATGATACAGTTGACAATTTGATAAATATACTTAAAGAATTTTTGAAACCAAATGTGGTTACAGGTATACATTGCACCGTAGAAGATTTGTACGAAATTAAATTCAAATTATTAGAAACATTCAATATTAAATTTCTTTATACTAAAAACTTCCCAACGGACATAATTAACAAAGAAGATCAAAACATGATTGTCGAGGAAACACACAATCGAGCACATAGAAATTTTAGAGAAAACTTAAAACAAATATTTAAACTATATTATTGGCCAGACATGACCAAACAATTTAAGGAATATGTTCGAAATTGTGACATATGTAACAAAAACAAATACAATTGCCACCCTCAAAGAGTGCCAATCGGTGAAGCTCCTATACCAGAAAGGGAAGGAGAACAAATTCATATAGACATATTTTTTGTACAGAAATTAAAGTTCTTAACAGCAGTAGACGCTTATTCCAAATACTTAGTAATCAAACACATAGATGACAGAATAGACCTAGATCAAAAGGTCCTCGACATACTTCAAAGCTTTCCCGAGACAAAACACATTACCTGCGATAATGAACCAGGTTTTTCTTCAATTCAATTCAAATCTTTAATGCAGAGAATGAACATCGAAGTTTATTATTGCACCCCGAAACATAGTACCACAAATGGTCAAGTTGAAAGAGTACATTCAACTCTAATAGAACTATCACGTTGTATTCAACAGGAATACCATTTAATTAGCGATTTAGAAAGTATCTATAGGGCTGCACAACAATACAATAAATCAATCCATTCCGTAACTGATAAAAAACCTATAGATATATATTTTAATAAAATCACACACAATGAAATACCATTAAAGCTAAGCAACGCACAGGGAAAAATGATAGAAAGAAATAATAAGAATAGAATAATAAAAACATACAAAAAGAATGACGTTATATATGAAAAAAAAAAAAGACGTGTGGCACTCGGGGACTGCCGCGGTAAAGCTATTGCATAGCATTTTGTATCTTAAGCAATTATAATTTTATTTATTTATTTTATTCGTGCAGTATTTCTTTTTCGTTGATATTAATTCAAGTTACACTTTTTGAGCATGGTGACCGATAAGGAAACAAATTTTTCTATTATTAAATAAAAAAAAAAGTTAATATTGTTTAAAATATTTTTATTATCTTACAATACATGTGGGTTTTATTATCTTACAGTAGCTGTTGGTTATTCAGGAATATTTATCATTGAAACTATAGGTTTATGATAACTAAAAAAAAAAACATAAGTTTGCGACTTAATATCCTCTAAATACCTAGAAAATACCGCGTCAATGCTGGTCCCATATTTTGTTGTGGACTCTTGTGGATCATTATTCATTTTCAAATTCAATGTTTTTGATAGAAAAGTTTTCAACCGCTCTGATATTTTATCAGCGAAGTTAATGTTGAAATCGCCAGCCAAGATAAGTGGAAATTTATTACTATTTGTACCAAGTATTTTCGATCCTTCTTCAGTGTACTCCAGTAAAGTGCGATGAAAAAAATGCTTTACCTCGTCCAATTTTGGATTCGGAGAAATGTAAATTGCTACCATAACTATTTGTGGGTCATTTCTAAGTTTGCATAAGCACGCACAAATATCTCCAACAACGGAGCGCCTAACATTAACAGCGCTAACGTGTGCAATATTTATTTCAATATTGGGAGTCATAATATTAGTAATATCATTTTCATTTTGTTAAATAGCTCCCCCACCTTTTGAAACAGTATGCCAAAGAAATAATATATGTACATATGCATGTGTCATAGAGCGTGAGGTTTTTTCGTTACAGAATTTCTGGATTCGGTCCCCGCACTCAAGGCCCGCGATAGAAGCTATGCAATAGTTTAACTATGCAATAGCTTAACAGACGCCGTAACATCTCCCCGAGCATGCCTTTGCCTACAAGTGTTTTTCCCGCGACGATGACAATTTTTCCTAATGAGTCATCCTGTATGCGCACACTTCCTTCACGGTAGCGCCTTTGTGTGTGCATTTTTCGTCACCGCAATTTGTTTTTCACGCCACCTATGTGCGACATTTTAGCGTTAGGTATTTTTCCGTTACGGAATTTCTGGATTCGGTCCCCGCGCTCAGAAGCCGCGATAAAATCTGTGCAATAGCTTAAAAAATATATGTATGTATTTACGGCATATGATGACATGGCAGAGAACGTATATCAGAGAACGTATATTTATAGAGAAGGTTCACGCTGTCAATAATTTAGGGATATTTCAATTTTGGGATATTTACTGTTTTGGATGAGTGCATTTCACCACAGAAAATTATTAGCGCATTTCACCACTTAATATCAGGGGACACGAAAATAGCAGAATTGAGCATTTTCAGTGTTGATTGAGAAAAATAATGATAATTCCAATGTTAAGGAATGTACGCTTACAGATTCCCTTTTTTACTATGCGCAAACGATGCTGCATATAATTTATGGATCGATATACATATACATACATATCTATGTATTTGTTATGAAAGCACATAAGTATGAGCTATTTTATGATGAATTCCATAAAATCTTTGCAAATACATACACATATGTATATAGTAATTCGATAAAATTTGTGTTACTACCTATATGCATTTTATATAGGTTTGGTACGACATACATATGCATATTATATAATATATTTAAATAAATATTTGCTTTGGTCAATAAACTTTTCGATATCATATTAAAAGACCAAGCGGTCGCACATTTGCCCATATGTAATTATGTTTGTATGTAAACAAATAAAAAAAGACCATACGCATAATGTTTGAAAATTTGTCTAGACATACATACATATGTATGTAAATATGTACACTCAATGCTTCATGCGAAATCTCCGTTGACACGGACAACCAATGGCGAAGCGCGTTTTTTGCTTTCATGTCAA
This sequence comes from Bactrocera correcta, assembly GCA_027475135.1. Taxonomy (NCBI): domain Eukaryota; kingdom Metazoa; phylum Arthropoda; class Insecta; order Diptera; family Tephritidae; genus Bactrocera; species Bactrocera correcta. Next base: position 36,627,170 of record CM050322.1, on the reverse strand, counting down.
CGAGTCAATCTGTCGACACAGCATTGTGTTGTTGGTAGAAAATCCGAGCTGTGCCAAAAAAATAAGCAAACGATCGTCTATTGTCACCGCTTCCCTTGCCGCTCTAACAGCTTTGCCAACAAACTTGCGTAAATATGTATGAATATATACGCATGCGTCTGCATACATATCGACGAAGATTTTTGCGAGCCATGGAAAAATATTTTAGAATTGACAAATATTATAAATCGACAAAAGTATGTTGCCACTTTTGTCACTTCTTTCGGTGTTTTGCGAGTTTGCGGGGTTGACACTTTTTCCTTCTAGCAAAATATCAGAAATTGTTCAATTTATGATTTTTAGCTTTTGCCATCGTCGCGAAAAGACGCTTGTTGGCAAAGACATGCTCGGGGAGATGTAATGGTGTTTGTTTTTATGAATGAAGCAAGTTTGCCCGTTGAAAGTGCGCTTGCGTTCATGAATGAAAATGTTGTTGTTAGGCGTTTTTCTACAAATTTGGGCATCGACGTTTGGCTGCCATATTGACTTATGACGCTGCTGATGCTATTTGAAACCATTGTTATTTTTGTAGAACAACATTCGTAATTTTTGCGACTGACATATTTACATGTGAACGCATGTAAGTAAGTATGTATGTTGTGTATGCGTTATTTGTGTGAGAATGTCATTCGCACATATTTACATGTGTACACACATATTTGAATATTGGTTTGCGTATACATTATTTGTTCGGCAATGTCGTATGCATTGGCATGGACATACATACATATAGAGGAGTGCGCGCACATTTTTTTACTGATAAATGATAACATCACGATTTGAATTTGAATTGTACTTATGTACATACATATGTATGTAATTATGTGCTAATATGTAGATGCTTATGAAAAATTTTAAAAGAATAAATGTAATTTACATACAATATATGGATGTAATTGTAATATATAAATTTTTAGGATCTCGTATACATATATATGTACATTTAATATCGCATATATACAAACATATTCATATATGAAATTATATTATATTACCAAATATAAGCAATATCTAAAAATTAACTGTTATTCACACATTAACTACGAATATATGTATGTATATATATTATATATATTAATTAAAAACTAATCAATTTGTGAAAAATAATTTACAAATCAATACATACAATTGCACATAAACGTATAAAAATATACATAAGCCAAAAGGCCAACATGCGTCTGCAATAGCAATGTATGTTTCTGAGCATACTTTTCAATTTAAAGCTCAGCTCTGTTCACGCGCTACTGTTAAAAATTTCTCCTTCTTAGCTAGATGTGGTGAAATGCACCCATCGCATTTTGTTAGCTTTTGACAGTTTACACGCTTGTCCGTTGTTGGACCTTCTCTATAAATATACGTTCTCTGGTATGTATTTACGGCATATGATGACATGGCATATATGCCGAAGCAGAGAATATGAAGAGACAGAAATATATCGTCACCTGAAATGCAAAATAACGTAACAACATTTTCGGAAATGTGAAGGGGCATGAATGAAACACGCAATAAAATGGAACATGAGTGAAAAAAAATTTAATTTTGGTTAAAACTGGTTTTTATCTGAGTGCAGAACCTGAAAATGTTGAACATATGTTATATTATCTTTGTAATTTGAAGTGGTGAAGCATAGTCAATAAGACACTCAATTTCGAATTTTTTTATGATACGTTATTTTGCATTTCAGTTGACGATATGTACATATGTATGCATGCCCATGATTACACTCCTAACGATGAATTTCGTTTTGCTTGTTTATACATATTTTGTTTCACTTTTGACGTTGTTGACTCGGCTATAATCGCGTAAGCGGTGTCTACGCCAGTAAAGAAGAGAAGAAGAAGTTTCACTTTTGACAGCGAAAAATGTGTACAAAACACACCTCTCACACAGATAACATAAAGACATTTTTTATTGTGTTCTCTGACTCACATACCCAAGAAAATGAAGAGTCATAAATATAAGTATGTATGCATGCTCCTTATGATACTCCCCAACAACAGCAATGTGATATTTTCATGCTTCAATTTTTGCTTTCGCAATGTATGCAAATATGTATGCTTTGCGTTTTGCCGTCGGCATGTAAATTGTCATATTGGCATGTAAAAATAATTGTGATATGAGCATAATTTTTTGTATGAATGCATGCATAGTACTATTTACAGTCAATTTGGACTTGAATATTTAATAATTTTATTTGATTTTTACATAATATACTTTACTAATAGCAGCAATAGAAATTGAATTTATCACAACAATAATAAATACATACATACATCGGCTATCATATTAATTTTATTATTTGCTCATATGTACTCGTATACGCATGTGCGCGTTCAGAAAATCAAATCATGATTTTATCACTTATACATACATATTACACGTGCGCGCATTAATCTGCTTGTTCATACATACATTCATATATACTTATATGTACATACATATATTTGTATACACTTCCGAACAAATAATGCACAAGCATGCATACATACATATGCGTACACATGTGAATATGTCACCAACAAAAAACTGGTTGACCCTGACAACGGAGATGCGAAAGAAGTGTGCGACACTTGTTATTATGAATGTGTGTACATATGTATATGGCTCGCATTTGCTTTCGTTAACATACAGACAAATGTGCCAAAGAAATATAATATGTACATACATATGCATGTGTCGTGGAGCGTGAGGTTTTTTTCGTTACGGAATTTCTGGATTCGGTCTCCGCGCTCAAGGCCCGCGATAGAAGCTATGCAATAGCTTAAAAATAAAAATCTTCAAGCGAAAAGCTTTTCATCGACACCTCATTCTTCTACATCGGTTCATTTTACAAAAAATATTTCGCTCATGAGTCATTCTGCATCCAGACACTAACGCCTTTGTGGTATGCCACATTTTGCGGGACAACAATTTATTATTTAGTGATAAACAGCGCCACCTGAGTGCGACATATCCCGGAAAATACTTTTCCTAATGAGTCATCCTTTATGCAAACACTTCCTTTACGGTAGCGCCTTTGTGGTATGCAACATTTGTCTCCACCGCAATGTGTTTTTCACGCCACACAGCGCCACCTGTGTGCGACGTTTTAAGCGTCAGGTATACTTCCGTTACGGAATTTCTGGATTCGGTCCCCTCGCTCAGAAGCTGCGATAAAATCTATGCAATAGCTTAATAATAGGAGAAAGAAATAAACTACAACCAAAATACAAAAAACAAAGGGTAAAAGAAGATTTAGGTAATACTGTAAAAATATATAGCAAGTCAAGAATAGTTCATAAAGATAATATAAAATTATAAAATTAATTCCAGAAAATGATTCTTACATCAATAATTATCCTTTTGATACCATTCACTCAATGCGAAATTACTGACTATACGAGAGACGATTATGTCCTAATAGAAATTGGACCAGCCGCGACTTACACTAACTGGGGAGACATATTTCACATAACAAATTTGACATATTATAAAGAAATTCTATATGACACAAAAACAAAACTAATTAAGGAATCACATAGCTCAAACTTTATAAAAATCAAGATTAGTGATACGGGAAACACAGTTTATTATAATAAATTCAACACGGACTTAGAAATGGACCAAATAGAACGACTGATATCACAATTAGAAATTACGACAGGGAGAAAATCAAAAAGAGGTATAAATGAACTCGGTACGATATGGAAATGGATTTCGGGAACACCAGACCATGACGATATCGTACGAATAAACGCGAAATTATCTGAACTCATAGAAAATAACAATAGACAGTTTACTACAAATTCCAAATTATTTGAGGTAATTACACAACTAACAAATATCGTCAGTAAAATAGAGAATAGCTCAACCTTAGTTAACATAATGCAACACAGAAATAAATTAATACTAAAAGATCTAGAAAATACTCTCCAAACTATTGTATTAGGAAAAGTTGGAATTCTTAACCCAACAATATTGAATATAGAAGAAATTAAAGATATTGTAAGTCATGAACACAATAATTTTACAATTACAGATGTAATTGACGCATCTAAATTTAAAATAGTACAGAATAATGAAATAATTGTAATATATATTAAATACCCTGTAATTAAAGATATATGTATACTATATGAAGCTAAATCTATAAGTCAAAATGATGGAAAATTGGTAATAGAAAATAAAATAATTAAATGTAAAAACACATACTCTAACATTAAAACATGTAAAATAGAATTAAGTGCTAGCTATTGTGAAATAGATTTTAAAGAAACTTGTTTTTCTAAAATTTTAAATAATCAAAAAGGGGAATGTCTTAAAATTAAAGAAAAAACAAACAATTAGAAATTATTAAAGATGGCATAATCTTAATATCAGGAAAACACACAGTTGATAACATCGACCTCGATGGTACATATTTAGTAACCTTCAATAACACCATAGTAATTGACAACAAAATTTATGGAAATCCAAGTAGCATAATTTGGAACTATATTAAATCAAATCAGCCTAGTCGGTTTGATGTCCTCGAATATCTTGAATCAGAAAATATAGATTTAAAATTTAAAAATACAAACCTTTTAAATATGGGACAAGAAGAAATTAAATCTCACCCAACTCTTTGGGCACTCTTATTTTTGGCAATAATTATTGCATTGATTTATGTAATTATCAAAATCCGGCAAAAAATTAAAAAATATAAAAAAAGGAAAATTGAAGAAGCTAATGCCATTATGCTTGAATCTATCACAAAATTGATGAATTAACATCCTAAGCCTAAACGAGGACGTTTCTTTTTTTTTAACAAGGGGGGTAGTTAATGCAACCCAAACATACTATAATAAATCCCTATCTCATTCATCTCTAGTAGACACATATGTAATGTAAGTCGACACCACATTCATCCACAAAATCAAGCCAACCGCCTATCATAACAAATAGATTTAACGTAAACAAATAATACTAAAATCAACAGTAGCCAATTTACAAAGTCATCATAAAATCTATTGGAATTCAATTACAAAAGAAACTGATCACGCAACAAGAAATGCCACAGCCATCCTTTTTGCATGATCAGCATTATAATACCATAAGAACTAGAATTAAGAGATAAATAGTGCAGTCATGAGTTAGCAGTCATGAGTTACAAGTGAGAGTTATGAGTTAGATGTCATAAGTAAGAGATAGAAGATATAAGTGATAGTTATAAAATACTTTAAAAAAAAACCAATAAATAAAATAAAAAATTAATTTGCACATCTTTGGTGTATAATGACTGGATATCTTGCATGTTCACATTTATAGTATATGGTTGGCTCTGAGCGCCTGCTTGGTTTGCTTGATTTCCATTGTAGTTTTGTCTTGTCGACCTTCTGAATCTGGCAGATGAATCGACGATCATCGGTTCTACTGCTTGCTGCCGTTGATGACTGGACATAGGTTGCTGGAATGTTCTCTACGGCTGTTGGATTCTTGATATATGTATATTCTCCAAATGCTGGTGTCTCGCATCATGTTGCATTATATGTGCGATTCCATAAACTTCCATTGCTATTGTGCAGGCTCTTGAATATCCAGTCTAGATATAAACGTTCAAATGGCTTCAGATTAAATTTTTATTCTTTTTTAAAGCTTTAACCACATATTCATTTTTATGAGTCATTTCTAATTTTGATAAAATAACATTCAATGCTTTGTTTAGTTAATCAAAATACACATGGAGCGGTAATTCTTTCTGTTGGATACGACGAATCTACATGAGTCGTCTAGTCGGTCAATTATATCGTAGAAATTCATTTTTGTGTTGTTATTGTTGTTATTTTTTATTTTCCTTTGACCACTATTAGTGCCTGGGAGTATATGTTGTGTCCCTAGAACTGTATTATGCTGTCCGTTAGGGTGGAGGCCATTGTCCAGTTTCTATATTCGTTACAGACACTGAATGATGTTAAAGATTTAAATACATATGTTTAAATTTACATCGTTTGGTTGTGCGTAATGGCATAATGATCTAGCACTGGATAAAGGGTGTTTCGATTCCTGAATATCCAGGATAAACTACTAACAGCCATAGATAAACATTCTAATAGCGGGATTCTGTAGCCAGTCTCTAGTCTCTATTTGAGACATTTTGAGGTAAAGTCTCAATTTGTGACTGTTGCTATTCACTAACCAGTCTCTAGCGTTAGCCTCAAAATATTGACTCAAATTTGAGACCTGATAGTTAGCAGGTCACAAACTAATAGCGGGATTCTGTAACCAGTCTCTAGTCTCTATTTGAGACATTTTGAGACAAAGTATCAATTTGATACTAGTTACTATTCACTAAACAGTCTCTAGCGTTAGTCTCAAAATATTGAGACCTGGTAGTTAGCTGGTCACAAAACTAATAGCGGGATTCTGTAACCAGTCTCTAGTCTCTATTTGAGACATTTTGAGACAAAGTATCAATTTGATACTATTTAGTTACTATTCACTAAACAGTCTCTAGCGTTAGTCTCAAAATATTGAGACCTGGTAGTCAGCTGGTCACAAAACTAAAAAGAACTCTTGCTGCCATTTTCAATATACTGAATAGAGATCATCATAGATATTAATCGATTGTAGTTTATTTACATTTTGTAAGCAACTCAAACATGAAAAGGTTAAAAATAAATAAATTTTACATAAATTTCGTAAATATTATGAAACAAAGTCAACATATATTTTTATTTTTTTTGATAATTATGTTTTTTGACTATGTTATAGAAAAGTTAATATTTGTTATCGACATATTTATTATCATTCAAGTGTAAAAACATCTCTGAATAATGAAATGTAATTGATTTTGAGACTGTCACTTAGATAATAGCAAAATCGTCTCAAGTCTCAAAAATTGTCTCTAACTCAAAATCTCAAATTTAGAGACTTGATACTGTCTCACGTTACAGAATCGCACAGTAAAAAGAACTCTTGCTGCCATTTTCAATGTACTGAATAGAGATCATCATAGATATTAATCGATTGTCGTTTTTTTACATTTTGTAAGCAATTCAAACACGAAAAGGTTAAAAATAAATAAATTTTATATAAATTTCGTAAATATTATGAAACAAAGTCAACATATATTTTTATTTTTATTGATAATTATGTTTTTTGACTATGTTATAGAAAAGTTAATATTTGTTATAGTCATATTTATTATCATTCAAGTGTAAAAACATCTCTGAATAATGAAATGTAATAGATTTTGAGACTGTCACTTACAGAATAGCAAATTCGTCTCAAGTCTCAAAAATTGTCTCTAACTCAAAATCTCAAATTTAGAGACTTGATACTGTCTCACGTTACAGAATCGCACGGTAAAAAGAACTCTTGCTGCCATTTTGAATATACTGAATAGAGATCATAATAGATATTAATCGACTATCATTTTTTTATATTTTGTAAGCAACTCAAACACGAAAAGGTTAAAATAAATCAGTTTTACATAAATTTCTTAAATATTATGAAACAAAGTCAACATATATTTTTATGGATAAATATGGTTTCTGACTATGTTAATATAAATTTTAATATTTGTTATCGACATATTGTAATAGATTTTGAGACTGTCACTTAGATAATAGCAAAATCGTCTCAAGTCTCAAAAGTTGTCTCTAACTTAAAATCTCAAATTTAGACACTTGAGACTGTATAACGTTACAGAATCGCACGGTAAATACGCCCAGGCAAGAATAACTAAAACCAGATCAACAGAAGATATACAGAAGCGCTCAGACAAATACTCTTCACATTTGGAGACTGTATTTATTGACAATGAAAAATCAGTCAATTCTCATTTCATAGTTTTCATTCTAGAAGACAAATTGAACGATTTCACTCAACTCTTGCAAAAAGTTTAAGATGACTTAGATGGACATTTTGAAGAATTACTAGATAGGGCGGTTTATGAATTTTACACTCCACTCCCCAACTGGACAAAAACCATTAGGAAACTTTTTCGGACACAAAGTTTACATAAATTCCGAACAATATGAGAAAGCCAGCTCAAACAAAACAAATTCTTGGAATTTCACATTAAAAATATATCGGCTTTCAAGACCGGCAGTTTATATTAAAATTAACAGAAGATATGGCACAAAATTTACTCCTCGCTACAAAAAAGAAATAGTTAAGGGAAACAAATCATCGACAGTTATAACAGAATCAAAAAAAAAGTTCACAAAAGTCTTATAAAACGATAAAAAAATAAAAATAAATTAATTAGAATAACTATGATAGAATTTATTTTATTGTGTTTAAATTTCTAGTTTGACTGTGACAATGTTCAGATCCTGGACTACTCGTCTTGCCAAGTAGTTACAATAGACAAAATTAGATACTGGATCATTCAAACTTTTACATCAGATACAACCGCAGGACTATGACAACACCATTTGACATATATAGACGACAGTTAACAAATGAATACCGAACTATCCCCTCAAACCCATACTAACATCACTTTTCAAGCAAAAAATTAATTGAATGGAGTCAGGAGAAATAAATATATTAAAACGATCATAAGATTTTATAGGATCAGCTTGGAAATGGATAGCAGGAAAACCTGACCATAGCGATTACGTTGTTTTGATAGAAAAGATGAATAATGTTTTGGAAAATAACAACAGAAAAGTTGTAATAAATAAATAAATAAACGAAAAATTATTGTAATAATACACAACACCAATAAAATATCCAAATCAGTAATGGAAGAAAAATAAGTTGAAATGATTTAATACTTCAAATTAAATATAAATTAGAAATAAAAAAAGAAGAATTAAGTAACATAACTTATGCCATCAATTGGGCAAAATCGAATACAGTAAATTCTAATGTTATAGTATATCAGTCAAAGTAATTGAAGTTACAAACTAATTTCTATGAAATGAAAACATCCCTTTTATAAACGTAGTCGAGGCCTTGGAGTTCGCCGACAATAAAATTGCTTCTAATAACGAAAACATTATTTATATCATATGTATGTAAGTTGTATCTGTATGCAAAAAGAAAAAAAAACAAGAAAAAAATCGATTGTAGAGCATTAGAAGTGAGAGCGATAAAGAAAAGAGAATTAATAAATAAAATTGAGTACAAAACAATTCTTTTACAGGTATGTTAGTAAGTGGTAAAAAAAAAAAAAAAAAAAACAAAATAAAAAAAAAATAAATAAAAAAAAAATAAATAAAAAAACATAGAAGACTACGCTCAACATTGATGGATACAATATCCCAGCGCAACAGTCACTGAAATCCCCGGGTGTAACTATTGACGCGAGGCTAAATTATCGGACCTACGGACCTACATCACGAAAGCCTGTGAGAAAGCAGCAAAGGTGACAGATGCATTACGTAGAATCATGACCAATATAGGTGGACCTAGTCAGAATAGACGCGCTCTTCTAGCAAAAGTTAGCCAATCAGTTCTAATGTACGCCGCACCCATATGGGGATCAGCATTGCAGCACAAAACGTATGCGAATGCGGCAAAAGCAGTAGTTCGATTAAGTTCAATTAGGGTAGCGTGCGCTTTCCGGACGGTGTCACACGAAGCGGTTGGAATTATCTGAGGTATCATGCCTCCAGATATTATGACAATGGAGCTAAAAAGAATGTATGACAAAGCGAAGAACGCGGGGAAACGACTAAATATTCAAGAAAAACAGCAAAAAAGACGAACCAGCCTTAATGAGTGGCAAAACCGATGGGACGAAGCAACAAATGGTAGATGGACACACATGTTGATCAGAAACGTGCAAATGTGGGTAGAGAGACAACACGGAGAAACTGACTATTACTTGACGCAGTTCCTGACTGGGCACGATTGCTTCAGAGAGTATTTACACAAATATGGACATGACGATGGGTTTGAGTGCTCTTTTTGTGGAAACGGGACTGAGAACGCGTGGCACATTTTCTTTCTGTGCCCCCGTTATAAAGATGAAGGAGAGGAATTAGAGAAACTACTATCAGAGCGGCTAACCCCTGGAAACATCGTACCACACATGCTACGTTCCCAGCAGGTGTGGAACTTTGTTAGAGAATGGAGTTAGGGTTTAGTACATAGGCGTCCTACCCCGCAGGTTCCGCACTTGGTAAGAATGGCGGCCCATGCGCGTATAGGATGAATCGTGCATGCCGTCTGAAATAGGACAGTATCTTTCGAAGATTCCCCCTCCGGTAACAAAAAAAAAAAGAAAAAAAAAAAAAAAGTAAGTATGCACAAAAATACTTAACCAAGAGGTTAAAAGAATCGAAGAAATAACAAATGATATAATATTTGGACCATATTATGAAGAAAAGTCAGTGTCATTTAATTCAAAACCAAACAATTTTTTTAGTAGCACTCCAAATTCATTTGAAGAAATTAAAAGTAAAAGTAATAGATCTTATTGGGAAAAGGCAGTAAAGAAGGAACTAGATTCTTATACCAAAACCTGGTCATTTTTACAAAAGCCTGGACATAAAAATAGATTTCACTCTAAATGAGTTTTTACAATGAAGCACTAAACATAAACTAAGAAACTCAGTCAAATATTATATATGGCAAGACTTGTTGCACGTGGCTTTACACAACCAATTTACTTTAAAAATTCGTCGTATGGTTCTTGATATGTATAAGATTGCAACAATAGATATTGAAACAATGGATGAATGCAAACGAAATTGAATGTGTAGATTTAGAATGACCGACTTATTTCTGATTCGATATTTCATTGGAATAAAAATTGAACAGAAGGAAATCAGTTGTGCAGTCAAATAGCTTTATTAAAAGCATATAAGATAAATTAAAAATTGATTACGGAAACCTGTGAGTAATTCCACTTTCAAGTAAACAGGATTGAGAGGCATTAAATTCCGATGACATGTGTAAGTTGATTCGCTGTATGTTGTAGTCATGTTACATTTGCAGACTTAAAAACATCTATTAATATTTGGATATATTTTAAAAGAGTTCGAAGATACCTGAAAAAAACTATCGATTTGAAGTTAGTTTATGTTAAGAAACCAGATTATAAAAATACGTTAATAAGATTTGTTGACTCTGATTGGGGTGGGATTGAGACGGACAGAAAAAGTACTACTGGATATTTGTTTCAAATGTTCTAATCTTGCTAATTCATTGGAATACGAGAAACAAAATTCTATAGTTGCTTCATCTACTGAAGTTGATGAAAACAAATAAAAGCTTTTGACGAAAGGCAAGGTTGTATATGAATTGCAAATAATACTTGTACTTCATGTCATAAAAGATCAAATCATATTGATATAACGTATAATTTTTCTAGAAAACAAATTTCGATATTCTGACGAAATGATACCAATTAAAAAAATGGAGACGTCAAATGACACTCTTGGACAGAATATATTGAATACAATATAAAACTAAATAATCCAGTGTATGTTTTAAAATATAAGCAACAATAGTCTGATTGGAAAGCATTGGGATATTTTGCTCCATGGTCTAGAGAAAATTCTAGGACTTCACGGCTCTAGCTCGCTCCAGTGGTTTTCCCAAAAGTAGGTGAAGATAGTTGTGTGACTAGGCATTTTTGATTAGTATTTCAGATTCTGTAGTAATAGCAAAGGTGTTCTTAACTTTTCTTTGGTCGATTACGCTATCAAATTAGCCAGTTCTTTTACTTCCATTTTTGCACTTCCTCGGCTTGTAGTTGCCTAAAACCAAATTAACGTCAAAGGTAACCGTTTTTGATTTGAAGTCGCGTATGATCTACCGACCATTTTCTGATCTAGTAGTTGTGGTTTTGTAAAAGTCTTCATAGCACTGATCTTCAGGTGCTGGGATTGATATAGGATAGAGTTCTTCTAACTACCAACAGCGCTACTATTGCGTCATATGAAGCTTGTATACGTATACAAAAAATAATAACATTATGTGAGCACTCGTTAAAGATGTCCTCCATAATTGTACTTGGGTTCGCACGATGTGTGCATGTTATATGTTCACAATGTTTGTTTGAAATTATGTTTTCTTTGTACGACAATGCTCAAAGGGTATTGCGTGATATTACTATAGTAGTTATGTGTATGTACAGATAGATATTCTTCTTCTTCAATGGCTTAGACAACGCTTACGCGGTTATATCCGAGTTAACAACAGCGCGCCATCATTTCCTCTTCTTCGATATATCACGTGCAACCAAGTTCTTTTCCACCTGGTACCTCCAACGGAGTAGAGGTCTTTCTTTGCTTCCCCCGGCGGGTACTGCTTCGAATAATATTAGAGCTGGAGTGTTTTCATCCACACAGTCCACAGACCTAGCCAGCGCAGTCTCTGTCTCTTATCTGGTTGAACTATGATAATATCGTTTTGTAACTTGTTTAGCTTATCGTTCCATCGAATGCGATTTTCGCCTTTACCAATGCGCAAAGAACCATAAATCTTCCGTCGAACCTTTCCGAAGTAGCACCTATTGGCAAGAGTTATTCTGCGCAGGATTTCGAAGCAGACATTTTTGTTTCTATTAATGCTGGTTCCAAGGTATACGAAATTATGTAAAACATTGAAGTAAGTCTTGCTCTCGTTAACTACCAGACCTTGGTTTTTATTCAGTCTGGAGAAAGAAGAACTAACGGTGCTGATATTAAGGGCAATGAAAATCATAGGCATACGCCGTATGCGATGTTCAGGAGGCTTATCCCACGGTAGTTGGTGCACATTGTGGGGTTTCCCTTTTTGTTTATTCTGTCCGACGGTATTCTAGAAAAAGCTGTAGCATGCTCTTTATCAGTTTTTTATCGCCGTATTTGAATAACTTGGTACGCACATCTAAAACACTGGAGGCGTGTCTTCAGTCTATCACAACATGATCGATCTGTTTGGTGCTTCTTCGATCCGGAGACAGCCAGGCATCTTGATGAATTTTCTTAAGCTAGAATCTACTGTTACAGATAACCGTATGTAAGGCCCAGGCAGAGTCGATCAGGTTCAACCCATTTGGGAAAGTTTCATAATGGAAGCTGAATTTACCGACTATAGTGCCGAATATACCTTCTTTGCCCACCCTGGGCAGATAGGTAGAAATTATAAATATACGTATTTATTTATTATAATTATTTTTGTTTTTACTAAAAATGGTATTGTGAAATTGTATTTACTTTGCCGCGTAATATTTATTTTCGCTATATCTCTATTAATTTGTATACTCTTGCAACCAGTTGTTACAAATTACAATAGTTTTGCTCACCAAATGTATGTGTCACATAAAACCTATAACTATATACATATATATCTATGACGATGGAGCAGACGTTCCATTGCCCGACCGTGAAGAAGTTCGAATAGCAATTACCCGTCTGAAGAACAACAAAGCAGCGGGAGCCGATAGATTACCGGCCGAGCTATTCAAACACGGCGGCGAAGAACTGATAAGGGGCATGCATCAGCTTCTTTGCAAAATATGGTCGGACGAAAGCATGCCCAACGATTGGAATTTAAATCTGCTCTGTCCAACCAACAAAAAGGAAGACCCCACAATCTGCGCCAACTACCGTGGGATAAGCCTCCTTAACATCGCGTATAAGGTCCTATCGAGCGTATTATGTGAAGGATTAAAGCCCACCGTCAACAAACTGATTGGACCTTATCAGTGCGGCTTTAGACCTGGAAAATCAACAAACGACTAGATATACACCATGCGCCAAATTTAAGAAAAGACCAGTGAAACAAGATCGACACACACCACCTCTTCGTCGATTTCAAAGCTGCTTTCGATGGCACGAAAAGGAGCTGCCTCTATACCGCGATGTCTAAATTTGGTATCGACGCAAAACTAATTCGGCTTTGTAAACTGACGTTGAGCAACATCCAAAGCTCTATCAGGATCGGAAAGGACCTCTCCGAGCCGTTTCAGACAAGGTGGTTCCCTGACGTGCGACTTCTTCAACCTGCTGCTGGAGAAAATATTTCGAGCTGCAGAACTAAATAGAGAAGGTACAATCTTCTATGAGAGTGTACAGCTGCTGGCGTATGCCGATGGTATTGATATCATCGGGCTCAACATCCTCGTCGTTAGTTCAGCTTTCTCCAGACTGGACAAGGAAGCAAAGCAGATGGGTCTGGCAGTGAACGAGGACAAGACGAAATATCTCCTGCCATTAAACCAATAGTCGGCGTACTCGCTACTTGGCTCTCACGTCACTGCTGACAGTCATAAATTTGAAGTTGTAGATAGTTTCGTACATTTGGGAATCAGTGTAAACACCACCAACAATGTCAGCCTGGAAATCCAACGCACGATAATTCTTGCCAACAGGTGCTCTGTGGATAAAGTAGGTAATTGAGAAGCAAAGTCCTCTCTCGACAAACAAAACCTAAACTTATAAGTCACTCATAATTCCCGTCCTGCTATATGGTACAGAGGCTTGGACGATGACAACAACTGATGAGTTGACGTTGCGAGTTTTTAAGAAAAAAGTTCTGCAAAAGATTGACGGCGAATATCGCATTCGATGGAACGATGAACTATACGAGATGTACGACTACATTGACATAGTTCAGCGAATTAAAAGACAGCGGCTACGCAGGCTAGGTCATGTTGTCCAAATGGACATAAACACTCCAGCTCTAAAAGTATTCGACACTCTACCCGCCGGGGGAAGCAGAGGAAGAAGAAGACCCCCACTCTGTTGGAAGGACTAGGTGGAGAAGGACCTGGCTATGCTTGGAATATCGAATTGGCGCCACGTAGCGAAAAGAAAAAACGACTGGCGCGCTGTTGTTAACGGTGTCTGCGCCAATTAAGAAGAAGATATACTGTATATAAATGATCAAGATGACTAGAAAAGTTGAAATTCGGGTGATTTTCTGTCTGGCCGTCCATTCTCTCGTGTAAAGTGTACCTGAAGTAAAAATTGAGATATATTGATGAAATTTTGTGTATAAGTTCTCTAGTACAAAAGCATTACGAGTTCGTAGATAAGCGTTATCGGACCGCTGCCACGCCCACAATGCGCTATTAACCGAAAACATATCCAGTGCCACAACTAAGTACTTAGTTAAGGCATTAAATTGTAATTCAGCAAAACAACTAAAAGTGCGATAAATCAATAACTAAATTCTTCAGAAACAAAAAAATACTTATGAGATGATAAGAAAATGTTTTATATGGGCTGGGTGAAAATTGAATGTTGGGTGTGGCATCGCCCACTTTTTCGTGAAACAACATATCTCGGGGCCCGAGAGACTGATATCGACTAAATTTAGTATGTTACATTCTTATCATATTTCTATGTCACGTGAAATGGAACTAAAATCAAGCCTACTAAATCTCTAGAAGTTAACATGCTTACTTCTTCGTTACAATGCTGTAGCAATCTTGCACTATGTGCTGTTGCAATTCTGCTTTAACTGAGTTTACGCCTAGATCACGCTCTATATTAGCACATCTACATCCAAGGCGCTTTGACAATTAGTCTTAGTACTTTGCTTTGATATTGTTGTATATATATTATAGTTTTTGGGTCGATGTCCAGCTCCTTACGTTTGTTTATTATTTTTATTTATTATTTAGTGGATTTAAAATAGTCGTGCACCGTTTATAAAAATTGGTGCTGTATCTTGTTGTATGTGAAAACAATGTGTGCAGACTTAGCTTCATTCAGTTTTGTCTGTTATTCCTTTGCCCTTTATAAGACTTTAATTACACCTTTTTGCAGATCAGATTTGTATCATCTGCAAATGTGGCTGCTGTATAATTTCAGTCTGCTGGCAAGTCGTGCGTGAATAGAATAAAAAGAACAGCGCCCAACGCACTACCTTGTGTAGTTCCAGCTTTTATTTCCCTAATAGAATACTTGTCTAATTTCTCAACGCGGAAGTAGCGATCAGATAAATACGATTTTATGATAACATAATGCCGTTTCGGTAAAATTAGTTACTGTTTCGAAAACAGTCCTTTGGGAAAAACTTTATCGAATGCATTTGTAGCATCCAAAAAGCACGGTAGAACAGATTTTTTTTTTTTACCCAAAGGCTTTTTTAATAGTGTGTGAGACGTTTTATGAGAATTTTCTCAAAAATCTTCGATATTATTGGTAGAAGATACATCATATCTTGGTTTTCCTGACTTTGGAATCATGACAACTTCATCAATTTTCCAATAAGTTAGCAATTATTTAAGATGAAAAGCCGCCTTAATAATGTTGGTAATTTTTACTATGCTTATTGAAGGAAGTTTTTAGACCTCGGCAGTAATCAGGTCGTAACCGAAAATTTCAGACATTAGATTTCCTCACTTACTTCATTGCTTGTGCAACTTAAGATTTCTTCGCTTTCTTGACTGGAAGCAGTACGATAAGCTACGTGTGTTTTATATGGAGAGCACATTTTGACCTAATAATCTGAAAATACTTCTACTTCAGCACATATTTTAAAGGGACATACTTGAGTTTCTGGTGTTTGTAGTCTTTTACAGTTCTTCCAAAGAGAGTAACCGGAATTTCTTCCAATGTTTAGGAACCGAAGATATTTTGCGAAAATTTCATTCTTAAACCTCTCAATTTTCCGATTAAGATCTCTGTAAATTTTGTTAAAAATAGATTTATCATCTAAGCAACGCGTTTTAAGGGTCATAGCTTTCTTTTTAATTTAATTATTTGTTTTATATTATTGGGAGTTTAGCAATTTTTCATAATTCAGGTACACCTTCCCAAGCTTCATGGTGCATACTTGTTGTAAAATGTAAAATTTCAAGTTCCTACTGGTCTGTGTTAATATAGAGTCATATTTACTTTTATAACATTCCATGATCGTTCTAAAGTATTCCTTAATCATTTATTGTACAAAGCCGCTGTTTTGCCTTTAAATATGACGGTTTCACTATAGGTTAAATAGATTGCAGAATAATCCGAGTTAAGGTCATAACCCTGATTAATCGGCAAATATGCAAAAATGCATAACTTCGTGTTGACTGCAGTGTTTTATAGAGCTCTCTCCTCTTTGTAGTCGTAAGTCTGAGGACCTTCTACCTTTAGGGCTAGACCATCACTTTTTTGTGGTCAATTGTGTTAGCTCGTAATTTTTGTAATTCTTTGGCAAAAAGGCACCCTCGATAGTTGGCTGGATGTGCTTTGCCACAGCTATACCATTTAGGCTGCTGTTTCTCTGGTTTCGAACATTCAGGTGTTTTCATATTCTCCATTGAAGAGGATTTACAGCAACTGAGCGCTAAGGCTACTTTTTCTTGAATACGAGGTACGACAATTAAGTAATGAGACTCATTCCATAAATACCGTATATTTGAAAATTATTCTACAACTCTGCCATCCTCCTCAAAGTAGTCCCTTGGGCCGCTATACAGCGATTCCAGCGCGTTTTCCATGCTTCGTAATATTTTTGGAACGCTTCAACTTGGATATCCGCAAGTACCCTTATCACGGCTGTCTGTATTCGACTCAAAATGGGTTCCTTCGACCACCGATTTTGTTTTAGGAAACCAAAAAAGTCACAGAGTGACATGTCGGGCGAATAAGGCGGTTGTTGCAGCACGGCAATCCCTTTGGAAGCCAAATACTCGGACACACTGAGGGCGGTGTGGCACGGCGCGTTGTCGTGATGAAGGATCCGGTTACGAGCGATGTCTGGGCGAACCCTGTTGACTCGTTTTCGCAATCTTTCGAGTACTTGGCAAAAGTAGACTTGATTCACAGTTTTCCCCGGTGGAACGAATTCTTTGTGGACGATTCTACGACTATCAAAAAAGGCAAAAATGTTCGTTTTCATCTTCGACTTGCTCATTTCTCGGGCGGGGGGCCCGAGACTTAAACTCTTTGTGCCATCGAAACACCTGGGTACGACTAACCATACACTCTTACTGGCTAGATGAGTTAGCTCTCCCCTTTATACATCCTACACTGAACAACCACACGACAACACACCACACTAACGCGATCCACAAATGAAGACACCACACATGCAGACATTCCACATGAAGACACCACACACTACTACACGCGAATATACCACACAAGCTGACATCACACCACAACTCTACACTATCCAACCATCAAAAGCGACCGCTCCAGAGTACGATCGGCCCTTTTTTTACATCGATCTCGCACCGAGCGAACGTGTCTTCGCAGCGTCAGTCTCCGCACGTATCCGTAATAATACATCTTTATCTATTTTGGCAGTAGTGACTAAACCAAAACATGAATTGTGTCCTTTTTACTTAAATAAAATAAAAACTCCAAATTGTGTTTTTCATAACCAAATCAAACGAAATAGAACCGAATTGTGTCTTTGCTTCATATTGCCGGTGAAACAACCAGTGCCGATTTCCAGGGTGAGTGGTGACGGAGACGAAGTATGTAATCATTTACAATTTTAGCGTACGTTTCCGAAGCTGTTTCGCCCAATCTGGCGGAAAATTTTATCCCGACGCGTTGCTCTTGATTTCGTTTTTTCATTTTCGTGGTGAGCACTACAAACACACGTCTACTTAACTTGACGCAGCAGGCGAACTAAACAAGCTAGGGCGACAGTATATATATCAATGGAGAGGGGAGGGATAACGGAAAACAAGAAAGGGAATTTCAAGGTCACGGGTTAACCATTAGCGCGGCAATAAAATCAGTCTCATTACTTAATTGTCAAACCTCGTATAGATAAGGTTGGCTTCGAAGCCAGCTTCACTGACTTATACACTCCACTATTAAAACTTTTGAGTTATCTACGAAGGTGAAAAAAGGTCGTTTTGTGGTTACATTAATGAAATTTTATTGTAAAAAGTAAAAAAAAAGAAGAAAACAAAATAAGTCAATTTTCGAAGACTAAAAATAACTTGTACAGTATACATAAACTGAAATTTTTGCATCATCACCTAAAACTAAGTGAGACATATAACCCTATATATATATACATATTTTAGGGTGTGTCATTCTGGGCAACCTTTTTTTCAACTGAAAAACAGGCTAAATCTAATTCGAAAATGTGAAAAAAGTCCCTCAAAAGATGAGCTCTTAATATTAATATTAAGAGGTGCCTGTTTCAAATTTTCTATTTTCGATTTAAATAGTGTTAAAAAAAAACAAGTAAGGAAGGGCTAAGCTCGGGTGTCACCGAACATTTTATACTCTCACATGATAAAGTGATAATCGAGATTTCATTATCCGTCATTTACATATTTTTTTATTTTGCTGTAAAATTAATTAGATTAGTAGTTCCTGAGATATGGTTTTTGATCCATAAGTGGGCGACGCCACGCCCATTTTAAATTTAAAAAAAAAATTGTGGATGCAGTTTCCTTTTGCCATTTATTCCGTAAAATTTAGTGTTTCTAAAGTTAGTCGGTTAACGCACTTTTAGTGATTTTCAACATAACTTTTGTATGGGAGGTGGGCGTGGTTATTATCCGATTTGTTCCATTTTTGAACTGTATATGGAAATGTCTGAAGGAAACGACTCTATAGTTTGGTTGACATAGCTATAGTAGTTTCCGAGATATGTACAAAAAACTAAGTAGGGGGCGGGGCCACGCTCACTTTTCTAAAAAAAAATACGTCCAAATATGCCCCTCCCTAACGCGATTCTTTGTGCCAAATTTCATTTTAATATCTTTATTTATGGCTTAGTTATGACACTTTATAGGTTTTCGGTTTCCGCCATTTTGTGGCCGTGGCAGTGGGCTGATTTTTCCCATCTTCCAACTTAACCTTCGTATGGAGCCAAGAAATACGTGCACCAAGTTTCATCATGATATCTCAATTTTTACTCAAGTTGCAGCTTGCACGGACGGACGGACAGACAGACATCCGGATTTCAACTCTACTCGTCAACCTGATCACTTTGGTATACATAATCCTATATCTGACTCTTTAAGTTTTAGGACTTACAAGCAACCGTTATGTGAACAAAACTATAATACTCTCCCTAGCAACTTTGTTGCATACTACATACGAGCACAAGAAAACTCGCGATAAAAAGTCATATAAAAACACTAATTTATTCATTGTTTGATATTTATTAGTCCATATTAATTTCTGACGATAACTTCGACTGCGACTACTGAAGATCGATTCCGAAAAATCGATTATTTTACGAGAAAACTCGATTCTCGAGTAGAATCGGAATCGAGTTTATCATCCCTACTGGCAGCCATCGCGTGCACATATAATAATCTCCGCACAATAACCACCACAAAAAAATTATTTTTTTCCATGTTATTTAACTGAAAAATAGAAAATTTAAAACAGGCACCTCTTAATATTAATATTAGGAGCTCATCTTTTGAGTGACTTTTTTCACATTTTCGAAAGTTTTTAGCCTTTTTTCAGTTGAAAAAAAGGTTGCCTCAGAATGACACACTCTAATATATATAGTCCGTCTGTGCAAGCTGTAACTTGAATGAAAATTGATATAACTTGATGAATCTTGATAGGCGGGTTCAATAACACAAACAAACTCACGAGTTCGTGGATGGGCGTTTTAGGACCACTGCCACGCCCAAAAAACGCTATTAACTCAAAACCTATAAAGTTCCATAACTAAGCACTAAACCACTAAAGCTGCAATAACCAAATTTACACAATGGAAATATTGTATGTACTCCTACCGACACACATAGGAGCATTTACCTTCAAAAATTTAAAATACAAACTTTAGCGATGCTACTCAAAGTAGATTTTTTTGGTACTTAAATAACCTTAACCGTTCTACAATGAACCGATTAAATGAATGGCCTTCTGGACGCTATATTGCCACACAAGTAGTCGGAACCTATACTTCGTTCAGAACGCACGTGCTTATTCGCGAAACTCTTCATTGTTCTCGAAATTGGAAGTGTTTTTTTTATTGCGCGAAGTAAATTCTTGAAAATACTTTTTATGGATTCAGGACAACATGGTATGTATTTAATATTAATGATATAAAAATTAATTTAGTTAATGTATTATTATGTTTTTTTTCGGGAAAACAATGAATCATTAAAAAAACTAAAACTTTTTTTTTAATTTTTTAGAAATTATTGTTTTTGTTATAGTGTCGGGCGAGGTCGAGCTATGAATTATTTTTTTAGTAAACTACAGGGTTTCTACTTAACATATAAGCTTAAGTATTTTCCCCCCTTTAAAAAAACGCATTGAAAAAAGGTGATCAGTTGCATAAAATGAGTACTGCTTTATTTATTTTTATATTTTTTTTAAATTAAATATTGAAATCCTGCTAAATTAATCTAGACGGGTGGGAAGAGGGTATGCATTTGTCGAGTAGTACCCAAAATTACTGGAGATGTCTCGAAAAATATTATATATGTCATATATAAAAAAAAAGCTTGAAGAAATGATGAAGTGTCCAGAAAAAGATTTTCAAACTTTAAATAATGATTTAAAGTATTTCATATCGGATTTAAAAAAGAATTGGGTATTGTCCAGTTATATTGAAGAAATATTTGTCAAAAAATACTAAGAATGGCTTCCATTTTAGTACACAACTGGACGCCGAATACTAACCCTGGTCGTCCAAGTATACACTTCAAAGAGTTGTCCGATCGTAGTAAACGTCGGAAAACTAAAGACCTTCGCGAGCAGATACCTGTCCAAGATGTCAGGTAATGCTGCTGCGTCTAAATTTACAATAGACGTAACTTCAACACCTACAAAAGCCATAAAATACAAAAAAATAATAGAAGCTCAGAACCCAATAAAAGAGTAGACACCTGCTGAAGCCTTACAAATCTTTGTTGAAGGTCACGAATTAAACAAGGGTATTTGTTTTATTTTAATATATTGTATTATTATATTCAATTATGCATTTTTATTCATTTTCATTCATAAAATCACATACAATAATTTTGTTCGATTTTTGAGACCAAATGCTCCTATGTGCGACAGTGTGAAGATGAATGAACCCCTGACGAAAACCCCGCTCTCTCCTCATAAAACGGTTCTTTATAAACTACTAAAAGCGCGATAAATCAATAACTAAATAATTAAAATTTACCTCTGTGATTTTATGAGAGGTCTTTTTGAGAACCGGGGTAAAAATTGGAAGATGTGCAAATCAAGAAGTAATTATATAATATAAATAAAATTTGCATGTGTTATGACTTAACTAAAAATTGCCCAAGTCCAGCGAAAACTGTTTTAGACCCCAAATACCGAAAATGTGGACTCTAGTACTCTCGCTGACTTTTGACTGGAAATATCGGTCAATGTATGGGATAAGCAGTTGAAATTCAGAAAGGATACTTTCCTAAAAATAGTATCTCTTTGTATTATAAATGTGTTGAATTGGG
>CM050322.1:36366953-36603876 GCA_027475135.1 Bactrocera correcta | reverse complement strand
TGGTAATATGGTGTGTGTGTTGAGGTCAGGAGAGGATGCTCATTTTTTTCCATTATTTTCAAATAAGTTTTCAGTGTCAGGTTGATGCACTTTTGTAGAACTTATTATTTTATTTACAGTGTCAGTTAATTGATTTATCTCTATTTGTAATTGGCTTTTGATTGAAGATTCTGTCCGTGTTTGGAGTTGGTTAAAGTCATCGAAATCGGGAGTTCCCGCTATATATTTGAGAGCGGTGAATAGAAGGTTAACACTACGAGAGTGTCAGTAGTAAATTCGTAGTGAGGCCAGTAATCGTAAAATGCGGTCTATGTCCAGTATCGTATTTCGTATGTGGGATTTTGGAAAGTTGTCCAGAAGGTCATACGTTTGTTCGGCAATGTTTTCATAATTGGTTAAGTTTAGGTGGTGAACTAAGTGCTTGTATTGACGGTAGATAGCAACCTATTGGTTCCTATGTATATTGACTTAGTATAATTTAAAATTTCCAACCGTTCTATTGCAGTAAACATCAGGACTAGGAAACAAAAAATAAGTCTTAGATTACTTTTATGGATTTTTTTTGCCGTTAATTAAAACGGTTGTGCACAAATCCTTTTCTACTACTTTTTCGGTATACAGATTGCTTAATTTGTTTCCTAATTTTTTATTAGATTAAAGAAAGACTTTTTCACCTGGTTTAAAAATTTTGGTTTGCTTATGTCTGGAATGGTAATTATGTTCGGATTTTTGTGCCTTTATTAGAAGGTTTTTAATTTCGTCAAGGTGTTTTGATGAAGCAGAATGAATCACATCAATAGGTCATTGCCCAGTTACTGAATGTATCGTCCTATTTCATTTGTACGAGGTGTGTTCAAAAAGTATCGCGAATCTTGTGTTTTTTCAAAAATTATTTACTAATTCATGAATATCTATTTTGTCCCCTTCAAAGTAATCCCCATGAGATATTATACACTTGTGCCAACGGTTATTCCAATCTTCGAAGCACTTCAAAAAATCATTTTTTTTATCTTCTTCAGCTCCTCCTTCGATGCCGTCTTTATCTCGTCAAGAGAAGCGTAACGTCGTCCTTTCATGGGCCTCTTCAGTTTAGGGAACAAGAAAAAGTCATAGGGGGCCAGATCTGGGGAATACGGTGGCTGCGGCATCATTAGTGTGTTGTTTTTGGCCAAAAAGTCGCGCACAAGCAACGATGTGTGTGAGCAGAGGCATTATCGTGGTGCAAAAGCCAATTTTTGTTCTTCCACAAATGCGGGCGTTTCTGGCGGATTGCCTTGCGCAAACTTGCAGGTAATATTCCTTATTGACCGTTCTTCCTTGTGGCAAGAACTCATGATGCACCACGCCCCTGCAATCGAAGAAAACTGTCAGTTACGATTCGCGATACTTTTTGAACACACCTCGTAGGCTGCGATGTAGAATAAGATCATTAGGACCATTAAGTCTCTGGCTTAGTTTAATACAACGACTAATCTCAGAAAGAGTTCCATGAAACCGTTCTACCTGTCCATTTGTTGTCCTATGATGTGAGGGTGTCGTAAATATCGAAATATTAAATTTTTTTTAAGAAGACCATTTATCGTAACGGAATTCAGTGATTTTTCGTTGTCACAAACAAGGCTTTTAGTATCTTTGAAAAAATTCATAATTCATATTAAGGGTTATTTGAAAATTTCGAAAACTTATCTATGCAAATAAGATAATGTTTATTGTCTGTAGAAAAAATATCTACATGCAGAGTTTCTCCGGGTCTGTTAGGAATTAGGGTTTTTCCCATTTCAGGATTTGGAAGATGGCGCTGATATTTTCCTGGTAAGTTTTACAGTTAAATATATTTTCCTTTGACATTTTTCGCATGCTTGG
This sequence comes from Bactrocera correcta, assembly GCA_027475135.1. Taxonomy (NCBI): domain Eukaryota; kingdom Metazoa; phylum Arthropoda; class Insecta; order Diptera; family Tephritidae; genus Bactrocera; species Bactrocera correcta. Next base: position 36,602,013 of record CM050322.1, on the reverse strand, counting down.
AAAATAATAATTCTTTAATATTTGCATAATATTTTCTTTGAGAAACCGAAGTGCTCTATTATGCTCAGTATGAAGAATTTCTTTCTGATCATCTTCGTTAAAGATTTAAGTGACCAAAGATTTTGTATGAACGAATTTTACTGATGGAAAGGAGCTTTTAACTTTGTTCTGAAATTTAGAGAGATCACATAACAAACCATTTGTAACATTTTGGTTGATGCAGCTGCGTAATCGATTAAAAATTTCGTCTATATTTTAAAAAATAATATGGTGTCTCATTCGTGATTGAAATAGAATTTTTATAGTTTTTGAATTTTTATCCCCACATTCAAGGATAATCTGATTAAAAAATAAATTTATCGGACTTATAACCGTGGAAATTACTTCTGTAGATGAATTCTCGCAGTGAACGGTTTCGTCGCCTGAGCTGGGCGTATCCTTGTCCTCTAAACTGTTTAACCCTGGTCGAGACCAACGGTCTGATACACTTATTCGAAACCAATGGTGCTTGGCTAGGCGTTTATGTGTTTACATAAATTTGTATGGAAATACGTGTTTTATTTACGCTCATATATTATATGTACAATAAAGATACATTTTTGAAATTTCTTACCTCTCGATTTGGCTTGAGCATACTCTGAACTACCTGAAAAAGAAAAATGAAACTCGTATGCGGCTTTTAAAATGAAATACAATGCATTCCTTTTCGTTCATTTTTTGGTTTATTTAGGAGCAAATGAATCATTTTTGAGCGATTTTTCAATTGATTTTATGATGATGGGTCCTGATTAATGAAAAAAAACATGTGTAATCAATTTTCGAATGCTGCTGACAAACTGGATTTGAACATTTAGAACAGAAAAATCGAGTTTTACAACGCAATATATCGCTTTCTTTCAAACAAACTCTGCAATCACTCCTTTCTTTGAGTGTGTCAGCACCTTTTGATGTTGAAGCTACTAATCGTGATGGGATGTTTAGTGAACGACCGAAAAAGGATTCAAAAGCCAAACGACAAGATAGATGTTTGATGACATTGGGATTGTTCATACGATTTTCGATACTGGGCTTGCCAATGTTCTCGATAAATTGTATTGCTTTTTATCTAGATGGTCGATTTCTTTGCAAACTACGAAAGCAGCCAATCCCATCACATCAACAAGTTGCAAAAAAAAAGGCAAATGTCCATCGTTTCGTTGGCCGTTTTGTAGTGTAATGGGTAACCATCTGATCCGTACAGTCAACGCCGACCTTTGTTGAATTATAAAATAAAATTGCTTCCGGTTTTTTAGGTTCACCTTCACAATCCTTTGTATAGTGTAGGGTTGAAATCAAATTCACTGCCTTGTTCTTTTTCGAAACATAGCTACAAATCGAAACGAGATTATCGTGAAACCCGAAAGAGTAGAAAGCAACGGTCGAGACGAACTTTTTTTCAATTCTTCGGGTAAACACTTCTCATTGGCGCGAATAGTATCGACGAAAGCAAGTCCAATGGTAGCCAACCGTTTGGCTCCTGTCAGTGTTGTGAAAAAGTTGTCAACTACTATTGTTCTGCGGGGTTTTCGTACCGTTTCATAAGTTTGAGCAATACATTTTCTCCTTGGTTCATTTCACGCTCTCCTCCATCCTTTTTTCCCGTGAACAATATTCCTTGCAATGGGTATTTTGTTTGTGAGTTACATGCCCACCAGATTTTCACACCGTCTTTGGCTGGTTTTGATGGTATGAATTACGTAAACTTTGTCTTGCCACGATACGGAAACAATTGCTCATCAATCGGTTTTCATGCGGCTCAGAATTTCAGCCTTATCAGATTGCAGTCGGAATGAACGTGTGCGGCCATCATCGAAACGGATATATCCCGTCAATAACTTGAATCGTTTGAGTGGCATCGCCGCTCGAAAGATGGGAAGAGCATCTGATTGGCACAAAAGTGGTGTAAACTGCATATTATTGTGCGTTACACCAGAAGCAATAATAATGTCAATAAATGCATCAAGTTCAGTGCTAGTGAAATCCACACAAACTTTAGGTTTTGAGGTTAGATTTTCTGCATTCAATTTTGCAAATTGGTCTCTTTCATAACGATTTGTTTGACTGATGATAATGAATGAAATATTGGTAGTAAAAAACTGTTTGAATACCTCAATGGGAACAGAGTTTTGTTGCTTCGGCCCAGGCCTAAAGCATATAATATTGTGTGCACGAGTACGAATTGCTTCATTAGGCTCTTTTTTCCATTCTGCCCCATCTTTACCGTAATAAGAAGTTTCAGAACAGCTGGAGTTTCACGCTCTTCTTCTTCTACACCATCGATTACTTCCTCTTCGTCGCTTTCTAATATTACATTCGGCTCGATTTCGATTTCATTTTCACTATCCGATGCATCTTCGAATGGCACATAATCGACATCTCTATCATCGTCATCGCTTACGAATGGGTCCACTTCTTCACGCAAAACTACTTTATTTTCATTTTGATGTCATTTACTAATGCTGATGTTAAGCGATCATAAAAATCTGCACTGATGTGTCTAGAACGTAATCGTGTATTATACACATAGTATTCCATTTCATCACTCAATATTATAAACAAAGAGGACAGAATAATAAAAAACTAAATGAGAACTGGCGCGAAATATGCGTATTTTAATGACTTGAATTACAAAAGAATACAGAAAACGAAATCATGAAAACATAAAATCCTGGTTTTGCTTGTAAACACGCTCTTCGTTTGACTTTTTTCCTCTTTTTCTCTTCTTTCGCACGAACAAGTCGAGCGCAAAGAGGTCGCTATAGACCCGAATGAACATATTTATGCAATTTGGACATGTAACGAACATGAAAACAGACAAATCAACCGTGCGAAATGATAGAAACATACCAAAGTTCATATTTTTTCATACATAATATATGGGGTCTAGCCAAGCACCATTGTCTCGACTAAGGTGTAATATTATACTATCCATTTTCGTCCTTTTCGATACGATATCCTTGAATTTTTTTTTCTTAATTCAATAGACAATAAAATTCTAGGAAGCTACCTGGAAGCGGAAGTCGTTTGTTACACTCTAAATATATTTAAATAATTCGTTGCGTAGTTTTCTTCAGTGTGCGCTAATGTTCGTGATAAGTCACATATTGACATACATACACTCAATAATAAATAAATAAACATTATTCACTTCAAGAAAGACTTCAAACCTGAACTCTTTCTTGAACTAAAAGAAGCTTGGTTACACCTTTTTGCTGAAAATACATAGCGATTTAGAATGTATGCAAATATTTATAAGAACATACAAGTTAATACAACAAGTATTTATTTCAACAATATTCATTGAGACAATGTAGTTGTTAAAGCTCAATAACTTAAAAGTTGACACAACAAATATTTATTTCAACATAACTACAATCATTGCAACAATGTTGTTGTTAAAGTTGAATAACATAAACAAACATCCGCTGCAACTCCCAGAATTGATCGACATTATTGCTGATCAATGAATAGTAATATCAACAACAATAATCAACTTTCGCTATTCAACATCCGCTAAACTCCGCCGTTAAGAACGCCGACGCTGCTGCCGTTGAACCACAGCTAGCTTAGGGTAATTTTAAGATTCAATGTTCAGTTTCTTTTAAAAACTCAATAAAAAAATTTAAAAATTACTAAAAAAAATTTTTTTTTGGACATCCGTGGATTGCAAGTCTAGCAACGCAAGCCCGCGGGACACTTTCTACTCCAGAGTAAGTTGCAGGATCCCTAGTAGGGACAAGACGAACCAAACGGGAGAGATCCGGACTACCAAGAAGGGCAGCCACACCAAAAAATAGCAATGTAAGTTAGATTTATAAGATGGAGGATGGAGTCATGTGTAGAAGTTCACACAAGTGAGAAAAGTTCTCTGATCGCCACTCACTTGGGAAACAATTCTTTTACATATGACTCAAGCAGCTCACGACTTCCGGGCTTTGATCAAGTATCCTTCGGGTAGCCTAAGAACATCCGTTTGAAGGCGAGCTAAAGTGAGAAGGCGAAATATTCCCTACTTAGGGTTGTGCGCTGGGTTTGGGACCCGCCACGTAAAAAAACGCCCCCAATGAAAGGAAACAACAAGCCTCGGATCAGTGACCCCCTTTTTGATGACGACCATGGCAAACGAATAAAGCACTATGATTTGAGGGCATGCACCCGGAATACGATGGACAGGTCAAGGACAGAGACAAGTAGGTCCTTGTGACATTTACTACAGTGGCCATATAAAGGAGCGCAAGTTTGGTGTTGGATTCGTGGTGGGAGAGAGACTCCGTCGCCGAGTTCTATCATTCACTCCTATGAATGAACGTCTAGCCACAATCCGCATCAAGACGAGGTTCTTCAACATATCGATGATTTGCACCCACGAACGACAGAAGAGAAGGACGAGGTGACCAAAGATGCCTTTTATGAGTGCTTGGAGCGCAGCTATGAGAGATGCCCCCGCCACGTTATCAAAATCGTTCTTCAAAGCCAGGGTGGGCAAAGAAGGTATGTGTGGCACTACGGTCGGTAAATTCAGCATCCACGAAGAAACATCCCCAAATGGGTTGAGGCTGATCGACTTCGCCGGGGCCTGAAATATGGTTATCTGTAATACTAGATTCCAGCATAAGAAGAATCATCAAGCTACCTGCCAGTCTCCAGATCGAAAAACCACCAACCAGATCGATCATGTTGTGATAGACGGAAGACACGTCTCCAGTGTTTCAGATGTGCGTGCGCTCCGAGGTTCTAACATCGACTCGGACCACTATCTTGTTGCAGCCAAAATTCGCACCCGCCTCTGTGCAACAAAAAACGCACGCCAACAAACACAAGGAAGGTTCGACGTCGAGAAGCTGCAATCACAACAGATAACCGAACGATTTTGTACTCGACTTGCACTCTTGCTCTCTGAGAGCACTCGTCAACAATTCGGTATAACGGAACTGTGGGATGGCATTTCAAACTCCTTACGTACAGCTGCAACCGAAACCATTGGTTTTCGGAAAGTGCAAAAGAACAGCTCGCACGACGAGTATTGCTGCGTCGCAGCGGAGAGAAACCAGGCTGCCTACCTTGCAACGATACGATCGACCACAACACTTTCGGGATGGGAAAGATACCGAGAGTTGAAGAGGGAACCGCATTTGTAGACAGAAAAAGAAAGAGGCCAAAATGCATGAGTACGAAGAGCTTGATAAGCTGGCCGACAGGGGTAATGCTCGAAAATTTTACGAAAAGAAGCGGCGACTTTCAGCAGGTTTCAAGACCGGAGCATACTCTTGTAGAACCCCCAAAGGTGATCTAGTCACCGATGCCCAAAGCATAGTTAAATTATGGAGGGAACACTTTTACAGCCTGCTGAATGGCAGTGAACGTAAAGCGCCAGGAGAAGGCGAACCCGATTCCCCAATCGTTGTCGATGGAGCAGACGTTCCATTGCCCGACCATGAAGAGGTTCGAATAGCAATTGCCCGCCAGAAGAACAACAAAGCAGCGGGAGCCGATAGATTACCGGCCGAGCTATTCAAACACGGCGGCGAAGAACTGATAACGCCAACTACCGTGGGATGAGCCTCCTCAACATCGCGTTCAAGATTCTAACAAGCGTATTGTGTGAAAGATTAAAGCCCACCGTAAACAAACTGATTGGGCCTAATCAGTGTGGCTTTAGACCTGGCAAATCAACAGCCGACCAGATATACACCACGCGCCAAATCTTGGAAAAGACCCGTGAAAGGAGAATCGACACGCACCACCTATTCGTCGATTTCAAAGCTGCTTTCGACAGCACGAAAAGGGGCTGCCTTTATGCCGTGATGTCTGAAATTGGTATCACCGCAAAACTAATACGGCTGTGTAAACTGACATTGTGCAGCACCAAAAGCTACGTCAGGATCGGGAAGGACCTCTCGGAGCCGTTCGATACCAAACGAGGTTTCAGACAAGGCGACTCCATATCGTCCGACTTCTTCAATCTGCTGCTGGAGAAACTTATTCGAGCTGTAGAATAATATTGATATCATCGGCCACAACACCCGCGCCGTTAGTTCTGCTATCTCAAGACTGAACAAAGAAGCAACGCAAATGGGTTTGGCAGTGCACGAGGGCAAGACGAAATATTTCCTGTCATCATATAAACAGTCGCCGCACTCGCGACTTGGCTCTCACGTCACTGTTGATAGTCATAACTTTGAAGTTGTAGATAATTTCGTCTATTTAGGGACCAGCATTAACACCATCAACAATGTCAGCCTGGAAATCCAACAGGGGATTACTCTGGCCAACAGGTGCTACTTCGGACTGAAAAGGCAATTGAAAAGTAAAGTCCTCTCTCGACGAACAAAAGCCAAACTCTATAAGTCGCTCATAATTCCGTTCCCGTTCTGCTATATGGTGCAGAGGCTTGGACGATGACAACAACCGATGAGTCGACGTTACGAGTTTTCGAGAGAAAGGTTCTGCGAAAGATTTATGGTCCTTTGCGCATTGGCCACGGCGAATATCGCATTCGATGGAACGATGAGCTGTACGAGATATACGACGACATTGACATAGTTCAGCGAATTAAAAGACAGCGGCTACTCTGGCTAGGTCATGTTGTCCGGATGGACGGAAACACTCCAGCTCTGAAAGTATTCGACGCAGTACCGCCGCGGGAAGCAGAGGAAGAGGGAGGCCAGTAAAGAAGAAGAAGAAGTTAGAGTGAAGTGAAAACTAAGTCTGACGATTTAACATTTTTTAAATCTTATTACTATATAAAATCACAAATAAAAATTTAAAAGTGAATATTATCTGAAAATTTTGAAATTCTATATAAAAAATTAGAGTATATAATTAAGTAAAGTGGAAGATATTGAAAAAATTACAAAGTGAATATTATCTGAAAATTATTAAATTCTATTATTAAACAAAGTGGAAATTATTAAAAAAAAAAATATACAGTGGCTCACAGCTTATTTCATGCAATATAAAGTTTTCAGTTTATATTGCCATAAAATGGAAAGTAAGACACTTAAGAAAAAAAAGTTGATGAATATATATTCTACAATGCTTTACTAATATAGTAAGCTAAATAAAGTTCTTGGAAAAACAATCTTACGTTTACAAAGACAAGAATTCCAGCTACCTTCCCGGAATTTTGCTCACAGCTTATTTCATGCACCCACTTGTCTATGTTGTGGAGAAATCCCGTTGCTTGGGTTGCGGTACTAGGCATTTGTAAATCTTAGGGCTGGCATTCAGTAATAGTTTGAAGAAAATTTTAGTGAGTTTTTGAGTGTCGAGTACACCAGTTTTACCAATTTGAGTAAAATGATCCCCCGTACAACTATTGAGCAGCGAGAATTGGTCATTAACCATTTCAAAAATGGAAAATCACAGCGAAAAGTTGCTGAGATTGTAAATTTAAGTAGTGCTACAGTGCAAAATATAATTGAGCGTTTCGTGCATGAAGGTCGCATTCAAAATAAAGGCCGAAATGCACCGAATAAAATTTTCAGTGAACGTGACGATCGTTTAATTATGCGTAAAATTAAAGAAGACCCGAGACTATCAGCTCCAAAGTTAACTACAGAGATTCAGGAGGAGCTAGGGAAATCATTTTGTGCTGAAAATGTGCGTCGGGTACTACGTGCGCATGACTTCAATGGCCGAGTAGCCCGAAAGAAGCCATTCATTAGCAAAAAAAAACCAACTAAGCCGAGTTACCTTTGCAAGGGAGCTGGAAACCAAGGCTGTTTTAAATTCTGGAATAGTGTAATTTTTGCTGACGAGTCGAAATTCAACCTTTTCAGTTCAGATGGAATAGCTTACGCGTGGAGGAAACCCAATACAGAGCTTCAGAGATGTAACATTAGGCCAACTGTTAAACATGGTGGAGGCAGTGTTATGGTATGGGCGTGCATGTCTGCTGCCGGCGTTGGAAATTTGGTATTTATTGAGAGTATTATGGACAAAACCTTGTACCTTAATATATTGAAAGAAAATTTACTCCAAAGTGCCGAGAAACTTGGTATCCGTCAAAATTTCCGATATTATCAGGACAACGATCCTAAACACAAAGCGTCAATAGTACAAACCTGGCTAATATGGAATTGTCCACATTTAATGAATCCACCGGGCCAGTCACCTGACATGAACCCGATCGAGAATTTATGGTCTTTGTTAGAAAATAACATCCGTAAACACCGCATCAGTAATAAGGAAAAGCAAAAAAGTGCTATTTTGGAAGAGTGGAAAAAAATTGGAACAGAAATTACAAAAAAACTAGTTGAGTCCATGCCAGCTAGACTAAAAGCTGTATTAAAAGCTAACGGATATCATACTAAGTATTAAGTATCAATTTTAAACAAATTATTTATCTTATTTTTAATTAAAAGTACACGGCATGAAATAAGCTGTGATATGAAATTTGTTTACGTTTCCGGTTTTTTGTTTATAAGTTATTAAATAATAAATAAAAATAAAAAATGAAGTATCTTTTATAAACTACACATTCGTATTAACAACTAGGAGTTTGAATTATTTCGATATGTGTTTTCGTTGTCAAGATATGACATTTCAAATGTTGTAAATTCATTTGCATGAAATGAGCTGTGAGCCACTGTATATATCGAATTGCATTTTTGAAGCAATTAAAATCATAAATAATATATCTCTAAAAAAGGCGTAGAGCGATAGTAAAATAATTACTCCTACTTACGAAGTTTTGTACGCAAAAGTAGTATAATTTAACCCAATGATATTGATTGATTATTAAGGCGAATCAGGAAAAACTATTCCAATTAAATTTTGCAAAAAACGGATGGCTAATCCAAACAATTTAGTTAAACCTCCATTAATTGATATTGAAGAAAATCCCCACCAACGACAAAGATAGTTACAAAGACAAGCGACATTTCAAAACAACAGAAATATGACCCAACCTAACGACTTAACAAATGCCATTCGGCCAGGGTTATATGAACAATTACCAATTTTATTACAACAAACTCAAAATCAAACATTTTATTTTACCAATGCAGAGTATCAAGGAATTGACCAAGAGCACCTAGGTAATTTAGGAGAACTAGACAAAGTGCCAGACATAGTAAAAAGTTTAAGAGAATTTTCCGTGACCCAGCCGAGTTTGGCTCTTGGAAAAAAGTGTACACAGAATTTTAGGAATGTACGAACACACAGTTGGTCCGCCAAAGTACTTTGGTATTTTGCATACCATTCGCAATAAAATAACTGGTAACGCAGACACTGCGTTACAATCGTACAGCGTACCTTTAAGTTGGAGTGCCATCTCCAAATGCCTACGCTACACTATGCAGATAAAAGGGACTTGGGTACATTAGAGTACCAAATGACCACCATAGCACAAGGTGCTAACCAGTCTGTTGAAGAATTCCATCAGGCCATCTATAAACATTTATCGTTGATCCTTAATAACATAAGCTTTTTGGAATTAGGCAGGGAATCAGAACAATTAATGACCAAGCTGTACAGGGATAAGGCTCTTGATACTTTTATTCGCGAATTACGTGGAGACCTTTCATGTCTTCTTGGCATGAAGGAGCCGGCTGATTTACCAATTGCTTTGCATTTATGTTGGAAGTTGGAAAATCAAACATACCGTACCAATTATGCGTCAAATAGAGGACAACAAGACATATTTAGAAATCAACCCAATAGACCAATGTCAGTACCGTTTCGACTACTCACTTTTCATATTTTCAAGCTAGACCACTTCTTCCCCCTAGAATTAGCACACTGCAAAACCCAACTATGAATCCCAGACAATCAAATAATTTTTTTGAACAACCACAACAAAGGCCATATTTTACTAATGTAAGTAACCAATTCGCACAGAACCATAACGTACAACGACCATTATACCAACCATCTCGTCCTATGGTTGCCAAACCGCAAGCACGACCAGAATCGATGGACATTGACAGAAGTATCGAAACTAAGCAGATTAACTACATGAACCGACCACAATTTGATTTAGATAAAAAACCACCCATGTCCACTGCCGAGATAGCCAAAAGACAAAGGAATTTTAATATTCAGACAGATACTTACCAACAAGCAGGTACAGAAGAACTAGTACCAACTATGACTGATTATCAACAAACTATCTCAGAACAAGAAGAACAGACAGATTACGATGAAACACTTAGCGACTATACCGAAGTTATTGAAAATAGTGACCAAGAACAGCAAGCCAATTCTATTTATATTAATTTTTTAAAAATAACTGACTCCTCACTTCCATACTTCGAATGTAAGGTGACGAACGGACAAATGCTTAAAATACTGATTGAACCGGATCCAATAGAAATTATATTCCGCCAAAATTTGTACAGAATCCACTACAGAAGGAAACCCCATTTAATGCAGTATCCGTAGGAGGTAAAATAAAAATAACCCATTACAAAATGGCTAATTTGTTTAATGATCCAAAATCAATAGTTAAATTATTTTTATTACCCACGCTCAGAACATTTGAAGAAATATTAGGAAATGACAGTTTGAAGGAACCAGGTGTAATTATTGACACCGAAAGAGGTAAATTGTTCCTTGGAAACGGCATGAGTATTCCCATAAAAAAGAAAAAATTTGAATCAGTAAATGCAATTATATCCATATTAGATCATCTTACAAATTGTCAAAAAAAAAAGAATTAAAACGTTTGCTAAAAAAATATCCAAATCTCTTTGCAAAACCCGATGACAAACTGACCTATACCACTAACGTTAAAGCCGAAATACGCACAAGTACAGACACACCAGTATACTCAAAATTCTGTCAGTACCTGATGGCTTTGAAAGACGAAGTGAACAAGCAATTAAAGAACTTTTAGATAACAACCTCACCCTACAATTCACCTATGTGTATTGTCCTAAAAAATTAGATGAATCAAATACAACAAATACAAAATGGTAATTGACTATAGAAAATTAAACAGTGTCACAATAGCGGACAGATACCCTTTACCAGACATTAACGGAGTACTTACACAGTTAGGCAACAATAAAATATTTTCTGTGTTAGACCTCAAGAGTGGTTTCCATCAGATCCTCATGAAGGACAGTGACATAGAAAAAACAGCGTTCTCCGTGAATAACGGAAAGTACGAATTCACTAGACTCCCCTTTGGGTTGAAAAATGCCCCCTCAATATTCCAACGCGCCCTTGATGATATACTAAGGGATCACACAGGTAATATTTGTTATATTTACATTGACGATATTATTATCTTTAGTAAAAATGAATAAACTCATTACAAAAATCTTGACCTTATATTCAAAACTCTAAATGAAGCCAATATTAAATGCAAACTAGACAAATGAGAGTTTTTCAAAAATAAAGTAGACTTTTTAGGATTTGTTATCTCAGACAAAATGATAAAAACGAATCCGGCAAAGGTAGAAACCATAGCCAACTATCCATGTCCAAAAACTCTTAAAGAACTGAGATCATTCCTTGGACTATCAGGATATTATAGAAGGTTTATAATGGGCTACGCTGCAATAGCTAAACCACTAACGACACTACTTAGGGGAGAAGACGGACGCATATCAAAGAGTGCTTCATCTAGAAAAATAATACATCTAGATAATGAGGCTATTTGAGCAGCTAAAAAATGCATTAATATCCGATGACGTAATACTACAATACCCCGATTTCAATAAAGAATTTACATTAACTACGGATGCCTCTGATCATGCGATTAGAGCAGTACTCTCTCAATCTGACAGACCAATCGCGTTTATATCGAGAACTCTATCAAAAACTGAAGAAAGCTATGAAACAGCGAAAAAAGAAATGTTAGCCATATGTTGGGCATTAAACACTTTTAAAGGTTATCTTTATAGTGGTTCCAAAGTAAAAACTTATACAGATTACGAACCACTTACACATGATTGTAATTGGAAGTAATTGGATGAGTACAATAAGGAATTACTCTATAAACCAGGAAAAGAAAATATTTTAGCTGATGCATTGTCTCGAGTCCCAAAACAATAGGAAATTAATTCAATAACAGAAACCCAACACAGTGCTCAAAGCTCTTCTCATAATCTTATTCCCAGCATTGATGTACGCTTTTAAAAACTAAATTTTTATTTACAAGGAACATCGTCCTGACTACAAGTTTACCATTCCATGGACACACTGTTTTTCAACCAACATATTCTGATGATGATCTAATGAAAATATTGAGAAAGTACTTAAACCCTTCAGTAATAAATGGAATCTACACGACAGAAGACATAATGGGACAGATTCAAAGATTGTATTCAGAACATTTTAGGTATTTTAAAATCAGATTTACTCAAATGAAGGTAGAAGACATAACAAAAGAAACAGACCAGGATGAGATAATATTACAGATTCACAACAGGGCTCATAGGAACGCTCAGGAAAATAAACTGCAACTATCAGAAAAATATTATTTTCCGAAAATGGGACAAAGAATAGCTACATTGGTAAAACAATGCCAATTATGCAAGGAAGAAAAATATGATAGACATCCTCCAAATCTTCAAACAGATATATTCTCAACTAAAAAAAAAATTAGTCTTAACAGTAATAGATAAATTTTCAAAATTTGCACAATCAAGAATAATCCAGTCAAAATCAATAGAAGATATAAAAAAAACCTGTGCGCGATATTTTATTTTATTATGGAGTACCCAAATGCGTTATAGTAGACAACGAAAAGTCTCTTAATTCTGCAACTATTACTTTCATGATGAAAGATCAGCTAGGTATAAATGTTTTTAAAGCTCCAAAAGCTCTGTAAATGGGCAAGTTGAAAAATTTCATTCCACCCTTTCAGAAATTATGAGATGCCTAAAAACAAAACAAGTACATCGGACATTTGACGAATTATTGGACAGAGCAGTCTATGAGTACAATTACCCAATACATTCCGTAACAAAAAAACGCCCCCTAGAAATATTTTTCGGCAGAAACGTAACCACAGACCCTGAGGAATACGATATAAGTAGACAGAATAACATAGAAAAACGAAAACAAAAACAGACAACTGACCTAGAAAACCATAACAAGGACCGCAAAAAAATTAAAACTTACACACCAGGGCAGACAATATTTGTTAAGCAAATTAGCAGATTAGGATCTAAACTTTCACCACGATATAAAAAGGAAATTGTAAAAAAAGACAAACACACAACAATTATTACAGCAAATGGGAGAGTTTTCATAAAAGTAACATCAAAAATGTTTAGTTAGTCTAACAAAAAAAAAAAAATTATTATTTCTAACCTTTTATAATTCTCTGTTCCATTACCATCTATAAAGGAATAGGCAAGCTACAAACGACATCCATAAAATTAAACCACTTAATAGATCTTCAGCAAATAGAAACTGAACTTCTAAAAATTCGTGAACATGCCATTAAAGATCTTAAAACAAGTTACATATCTCTTTCATACTCTAACTCAAGAAATAGGATTGTACTGCTCACTGCATTAAATACACTCACTTTGCAAGACCGCCAAACTAGATCAATAAATTGGATTGGATCAGCCTGGAAATATGTTGCAGGAAATCCAGATCATGATGATCTGTTAATTACACAAAACAATCTGAATAGCCTTAATACAAACAATAACAACTAGGTCATAAATAAACAACTAGAGAATAGATTTAATGATTTAACTACAATTTCAAATATGTTAAAAAATACAATCAAGAAAGACAATTTCTTTAATAATGAAATGGCAATAAGTTTCCAAAATCAAGTAAGACTAATAAAAGAAGAAATAATAAATGTCAAATTAGCAACTCAATGGGCAAAACAAAATATAATAAATACTTTACTTTTAAACGAAATAGAATTACAAGAAGTCCACAAAATACTTCAAAAAAATAATATAACAACTCTATCAGTCGAAGAAATGTTAGAGTTCGCTGAAGTATCAGTCTTACATAATAAAACAGCTATAGTTTACATTTTAAAAATTCCAGAATTAAAAGCAACCAATTATCAAAATTTATTAATAAAACCAGTTGTAAAAATAAACTAATAGTTAATTTAGAAACAGATGAAATATTTTTGCCCGAAAATTCTATCTTAAAAGTACGAAAAAACTGTAAAATAGCCAACAATATAAAATTTTGTAAAAAATACAACCATTAACTTAAGAGAATCCAAATATATTTCTAAATTAGTTGAGGGCAAAGAATGGCTGTGTGATTTCAGTAAAGCAGATCATATCCCGGAAATTGAAGAGATTGATAACAGCTTAATCCTACTTAGTAACCTTAACCGCAGTCTAATACAAAATAACATAACCCATTATCTAAAAGGAACATATCTCGTACACTCTTGGAATGAGAACATAACCATAAATAATAAAGAATTCAGCAACAAGGAGAAAACTATTTTGAAACCCGGGGCACCTCTCATCCAAATGACCCCAATAGAATTGGAGCGTTTTCAAATATTATTATTATTGGAATCCCTACACGCACTCAACATAAAAAATAGGAAACAATTAGACCAAATAAATACAGATTCCTCCTCGAACCGAATAGCTATAATTTTTTTTCTATCGGCCCTTATTATATCAATAGTTGTAATTTAAATATTTTGTGTAAAGCCAAAGGAAAACCTAATCCTACAAATTGAAAAAGTTCCGACAGAAATCATGAGTGGAACGAACAATTTTCCTATATCTGTCCAACCACAATTTAATAACATACCATACTTTTAAAGCTACTTGAGAACAAGTAGGAATTTGAGGAGGGAGAGTTAATACAAGTATTTATTTCAACAATATTCATTGCGACAATGTAGTTGTTAAAGTTCAATAACTTAAAAGTTGACACAACAAATATTTATTTCAACATAACAACAATCATTGCAACAACGTTGTTGATAAAGTTGAATAACATAAACAAACATCCGCTGAAACTCCTAGAATTGATCGACATTATTGCTGATTAATAAATAGTATATCAACAACAATAATCAACTTCAATATTGCTTACCATTCAACATTAATGTTGTTGTTCTTGTTATTGCTGCTGCTGCGGCTGTGGTTGCCGCTGTTGATGATGTTGTTTTTATTATTGTTGCTGTTGCTGTTGTTATCATAATTATAATTAATTTTAATTCCCATTTATTTTATTTTGTTACACGTTTTGCACTTTGTTGGTTAATAACTTGGTTTACTTATTTGTGAATTCTTGACTTGTGAATCCTCGTCGCCAGTTTTGGTACAAAAATTCTTTTCTTGGCTCTTTATTTCAACTCAACTTGATCATTATTTCTTACATTTACTATGTATGTAAGTTTAGTTCTTCTTTTTTGAGTTTTTAAAAGAAACTGAACATTGAATCTTGAAATTACCCTAAGCTAGCTGTGGTTCAACGGCAGCGGTGTCGGCCTTCTTAACGGCAGAGTTTAGCGGATGTTGAATGGTCAGCAATATTGAAGTTGATTATTGTTGTTGATATACTATTTATTAATCAGAAATAATGTCGATCAATTCTAGGAGTTTCAGCGGATGTTTGTTTATGTTATTCAACTTTAACAACAAAATCAAAAGCAGCAGCAGTACCAATCAGCAGAACAAATAAGAGTAAGAAAAATATAAAGGTTTGTCAAAAAAGTGTTGCGGTATTTTTATTGATTCAATTCGTGTGGCACCCATACATCGAGCTTCTTAGTGACTCCAAGCTTCTTCAAATGGTTTATAACGGTTTGATGACTACTATGCCGGTCTCTTTCAACCGGTTCAGCGATTTTATCACAATTTTCGACGACAGGCTTTCCGGAGCGTGGCGCATCTTCGACCACCTCTACACCAGAACAAAAACGTTGAAACCATCGTTGTGCGGTGGATATGGAAACTGCATCGGGTCCATAAACTGCACAAATTTTATTGGCGGCTTGAGATGAATTTTTGCCTTTATCGTAGTACTCACGAACGACTTAAAAGAAACGACAATCAATCAAACACGTGTTAGCGCGTGAAATGAGTTTTCCAAAAAGGTATAGAATGACCCAATGCGACGAATAAAACCAGAACTACGCGCTTTCAGCGCCAACTAGCGAAATTTAATATAGAAATATATTAAAATTTTTTAGAGTAATTAAGAAAATACAAAGCAATGTGTAAAAATTATCGCACAATAGTGTAAAATAAAAATTCAATCGCGCGTATACAGAGTGTTGCAAAATCGAAAACGAATTATAATGTTTCACCAAAACAGTGACTCCAAAACTGTAACGATAAAATTGCTAATGTGTCTCAACTAGATTTCCTTTCAATCTTTTAGATAGGTGTCTTCACTACAAGAGTAGACAGCACTTACCAAACTGTACAAGATCAATTAAAATACACAGTATGAACTTCTTACATAAAACTAAGTTCAATTAAATACGAACATTTTTTTTATTATTTTCACTTGATATAAAATTCTCTCAAAATCCACCATACCATTTTTTCAACTCACTTTGAACTGTATGAATTGAATTGCAGAATTTGATGGACGAAACCAATTAACAGACTTTATTAAGCAAATTGAAGACATATTACCCACAATATTAACTTTTAATGTAAGTAATCAAAAAATTTTATTCAATTATCTGAAAGGAAGATGCGTAGGAAAAACTAGGGAAATAATTCTCAGATATGGACAAGTTAGTGATTGGGAAACATTGACACAAATACTTCTGAGCAATTTCGGGGAAAAGAAAAGAAGAAGAAAAGATAAAAGAAAACCATCACCAACCAATAAATTTAGGAATAAACAACATAATACAATATTAGCGCATAATGATTTAAATTTCTCAACGAATAAAGTTAATAGGATAGCACTGAAATCATTTAAGGAACATCTCCTAGAACCCACTAAAACTATGATTACAGCAAGAGACCCCGATAGTCTAGAACAGGCATATAAAATAATATTAGAAGCTAGACATCAAGGCTTCACAGCGCAACATAGGAAAGATCCTAACCCAAATAACTATCGTAGGACTAATTTTAGCGATAACGTTAACAATAGAACATTTTCCAGACCTAATCAAAATATAAATAATATCCCCACTTATGACAGTAGTTATAATAGATATAACAGTTATGTGCCACAAAACAGGTATTACGGTGGCTATGTCCCAAGGAATATATGTAGGTAATAACTATAACAGGGTCAACGGATCAAGCCAAACTAGAATGTCAAACCAGACAACAAACACAAATTATAATCAACAGGGAAATTTCAACCCACAGAGAAAATTTAATCAACAAAGAGACGGGAATCAAACGCGGAATTATAACCAATCAGGAAATTATAATCGGTCCGCAATATAAAATCGCAATAAACCAGAACCTATGGATATTGGCAATGCAAATACAAATATTCAGTGGGTCCCACAAAACAATTACTCTATATAATAATAGATACACACATAATAAAGTTATATTTCATCATTGACACTGGAGCAGATTTCAGTTTGATCAACGAAAATGTTTGTAACCCGAAATGGAGGAGGGAAGTAGATGTGCAAGTCACAGCAATGGGAAGAAAACGGAAGTTAAGAAACTTTCCAGATTCCCAATATTTAAAGAATTTCATGAAAAATAAATTATATGTGAATTCCTGAAATGTAACTTTAAAAAGAACTTTGACGGACTAGAGTATTTAGTTGTTGGGTCCTTTTAGTAGTTTTAAACAGTACCGTTATATGGGCAGTAGGATTTCATTAATTTTCACGCTGCTGGTAACGGTTTTTATAGGATTAAACTTGAAGTAATTTAGTCCTTCAGCTTGAACGGTTTAAGAGATATGTACATTAGGGTGTGCCAAAAAAACGCGATATTTTTTTTTCGCTCTCACCCCGAAATATCTTAGGAAATATCCAATCAAGTCTTCAGTTAAAAGCTGAGCTCAAAATTCGAATTTTAAGAGGTCCTCCATCGAACTTGAAGTTTTTCCGTCTAAATAACATGGAAAACATGATTTTTAGACAGTTTATTGCCCTGAAATACCGTTAAATGTTTTTGTTAGGAAAAAAAAATGAATAGACCTTTTTCAGTATTAAATTTACTACAAAAAGTTCTGTAGAATCAAATTTTTATCTTCCATACCTTTTTTTTTTACAGAGCTTTAAAGTCAAAGTTTTCGGTTTTTTTTCGGATTTTTGCATTTTTTAGCTAGACCGTAAGAGTTAAAGAAAAATGTCAAATGGCAAACTTGAAGTACGTTTAAATTGCTATAAAAAAGTTTTTATCAACTTTCTCGTATCACCAATAGCGACCAAGTTATAGCTCTACAAATAATTATTTTTTTAATTTTTTCCTATACGAGCTATAATATCGACAGTTGAACAAAAACTTTGTTATAAATTTACAATAAGATTGAATTTGCAACAAAGTTGAAACGATAAAATATTTGGTAGTATAAAATATAAGAAGTTATAGACTTATATGGTCGTATTTTTATGATTTTTTAGCTCCATTATGAAATTTATTGATAAAAAATATGAATGATTATTATTTTTAAAACATTAAAGCGCATTGTTCTGAAAATTTTGAATTTTCAATGAAAACAAGTTAATTGTGCTGGTGAATATTTGAATTTAAATTTGAATTTTCCGAGAACTTACTACCAGCGCTCTCTGCGTATTTATCGATTTTTCGCGCAATCGATAAATTAACTGCTTAATTACATTAATTAGCGAACCCTATTGTCTTTTGATTTAATTAGCCCTTAATTAGTTCAGTTTTTAGGTTGGTTTTTAGCTTGTTATTGCAATAATAGCAACGAGTATATCTTTTTAATAGAAGAACCATGTCTGCTACAACAAATAAACGAAATTACATAAATTTAGTGGGTTTTGAATGTCAAAATTTTAGTGGTTCAAAATTGCCTGTGAGACGCGAAGTTTTATCATTATTATTTTACAAACATCGAACAGAAAAACTTGTGATTCGCGAAAATGCTAAATTTGTTCTTTGTGAGGTTATTAAAGTGTGGAATAAATTTTTGTTACCCGCAAATAATTCACACCACTCTATTGTGAAAATTGAAAAATTGTACAATGAGTGGCAAAAAACTCAAGTTCACAAAGATAGAAAAAATTTGTCAGCACAAAAATTACTTGAGAAAAATTTCATAGATTCTCTTGATGTTTTATTCGATATTGCTCCGCAAAATGCTTTGCAGAACTTAAGTTCTCCTCAAAAAAAAAATTCTTAACAGACAGTCGGGAAATCCGTAAGTCCAGCCAGTTGTTAACATCTTCAAGAAACATTCAAGAAGTTCAAAAAAGTACATCAACTGTACATTTTCATTAATTGATATATTTTATTTCTATAATTTCGGTATTTAAGGCAGTAATGATTTTACAATTCGTATCTGATTAATATTTACTCAATAAAAAAATTAAGGAAAGACAATAATTCTGATAATATATTAAGCTGAAAATTTGATGAAAAGTTTACTAAGATTAACGTGGCTAAAAATGGACTGCATCTTTTTATTGTTTTAATAATCATTCATATTTTTTATCAATAAATTTCATAATGGAGCTAAAAAATCATAAAAATACGACCATATAAGTCTATAACTTCTTATATTTTATACTACCAAATATTTTATCGTTTCAACTTTGTTGCAAATTCAATCTTATTGTAAATTTATAACAAAGTTTTTGTTCAACTGTCGATATTATAGCTCGTATAGGAAAAAATTAAAAAAATAATTATTTGTAGAGCTATAACTTGGTCGCTATTGGTGATACGAGAAAGTTGATAAAAACTTTTTTATAGCAATTTAAACGTACTTCAAGTTTGCCATTTGACATTTTTCTTTAACTCTTACGGTCTAGCTAAAAAATGCAAAAATCCGAAAAAAAACCGAAAATTTTGACTTTAAAGCTCTGTAAAAAAAAAGGTATGGAAGATAAAAATTTGATTCTACAGAACTTTTTGTAGTAAATTTAATACTGAAAAAGGTCTATTCATTTTTTTTCCTAACAAAAACATTTAACGGTATTTCAGGGCAATAAACTGTCTAAAAATCATGTTTTCCATGTTATTTAGACGGAAAAACTTCAAGTTCGATGGAGGACCTCTTAAAATTCGAATTTTGAGCTCAGCTTTTAACTGAAGACTTGATTGGATATTTCCTAAGATATTTCGGGGTGAGAGCGAAAAAAAAAAAAATATCGCGTTTTTTTGGCACACCCTAATGTACATTAAGCCTATTAGTGATTGGGGACACGCCCACATTTTCAAAAATTTTACCATTGTTTCTTACAATATTACCTTATTTTAGTGCTTAGTTATGGCACTTTAAAAGGTTCCTTTAATGGTGTTTTGTGGGCGTGGAAGTGATCCGATTACGCCCATCTATGAACTCATCCCTACTTTTTTGCCGTGGGAAAACATACCATTCCGTTACGATGTCCGAACGGACCGACAGACAGATAGTCACACGGATTTTAACTGGCTTGGTCAACGTGTTCATGCATGTACATATATATAGCCCTATTTCTAAGATATAAGTTTTAGGCGAATCGCTCAAGGTCCTACGAAGGCCTGTTCTGCCGTCGATTTTGCAATCTCGATTTGTAAAATAACTATCAAAATTGAAAAAAGTTTCAAAATCTAACAAAATAAAAATTCATCCGAAGCCGTAATTAGACAAAATTTCGGTTAATCGGTAGAGCAATTTCTGAGATATATGATTTCATCTAAAAGTGTGCCGTGCCACGCCCATCGCCCAATTTTTGCAGTGGCTGGTATAACGTGCTATATCGGGGATACAATTTAATATTTCTGGCGTATAGGAATAAGGGGTTGTCATCATATGACTTCAGTCATGTTCACAATGTAGGTTCTTATAAGAATTGTCATAACTCTAGTGGTCCAGGAAATATGAACATGAAAACTATGAGAAGG
Source organism: Bactrocera correcta (assembly GCA_027475135.1). Lineage (NCBI taxonomy): Eukaryota > Metazoa > Arthropoda > Insecta > Diptera > Tephritidae > Bactrocera > Bactrocera correcta. Next base: position 36,581,050 of record CM050322.1, on the reverse strand, counting down.
CGGGGCCACGCGATTTTTTCAAAACTTTCAGCCCACAGTTGCTCTTGCTACTGCAATATTCTGTGCCAAAGGACAGTTCTATATCTTATTTTAGTGCGTAGTTATAGTCCTGTATAAGTCTTCCTTTAATGGCATATTGTGGGCGTGGCAGTGGTTCGATTACACCCATTTACTTTTTTGCCAAGTTTCATAAAGATATCTTGATTTTATTTCAGTTACAGCTTGCGCGGTTGGAGGACAGACAGACAGTTACCGGATTTCGTCTCACTATCCCGATCGTTTATATATATAGTATATAACCCAATATTTATCTTCCGTAGTTTTATGTGATACATGCCTTTGGCGAACAAAACTTTTATACTCTCTAGCAATATATTGGAAGAATATAAGAAACTTCGAATGCAATTTTGGTTGGCTTGGTTTTTATTCATTCCAATCCTTTAGATAGAAAAGTTATATACAAAATTAGTAAAACTTTATAATAAAAACAAGTAAGTAATGACTAAATTCATGTGCAATCAAACATTATATACTCCTTCAACTAGCAGTAATCAAAACCAGGGAAATACCTTAAGGGGGGTTATATAGGTTTCCTCGGTTAAAAAACAGCTTCTTTCAAATATTTCTCATATTACATATGAAATATTTTATTTGTTTTTTTTACAAACATACACTATTAACAAAGAAATTCTGAAATTTTTGGAAAAAAATATTTTAAACTCGGCCATTGTGACGCCATTTCCGGTGCCACTCAGGAAAAAATATGGCCCGCATTAGCAGGATAACTCCTTATAGGATCATCTAAAGTGAAAACAATACGTATTTTAGTTAAAATCTTAACTTTGAACTAGTACGTAGGAAAAAAAACTAAAAATTGAATTTGTTGCAGAAATGTTCACAAAAAAATTAAAATTTCAGTGAACATTTCGCGATATTTTTTTCAAATAGTTGTAGTCGAAAAATAATCCTTAATCCAAGTCTTTCCGATCTATGCAAAATTTCATAAAGATCAGCTGAGTAGTTCTCAAGAAATCTTCACCTCTTCTTCTTCTTAATTGGCGTAGACACCGCTTACGCGATTATAGCCGAGTTAACAACAGCGCACCGGTTGTTTCTTCTTTACGCTACGTGGCGCCAATTCGAAATTCCAAGCATAGCCAGGTCCTTCTCCACTTGGTCCTTCCAACGGAGTGGATGTCTTCCTCTTCCTCTGGTTCCATCGGCGGGTACAGCGTCGAATACTTTCAGAAATCTTCCCCATCGACTTCAAAAACACAGGTTCGAGAAAAACGCGTTTAAAGATATGAGTGACAATAAAGCTAGCTAAAATATTTTAGAGGGGCTGGAGAATTTAAAAAGGCAATTAAAATAATTCTACTTGTGGTAGTATATTCCCTGGGTTTCATAAAGTACCTCACATACAATCGCCAATCATATGAAGCTAAGTCAGTGGGATGTTCGAAAATCTTTATGGTTATTTTTAAAATGTATATATGGACAGAAATTTTCGGTCAAAAATCAGCTATAGACACTGCGGTTCACATATACGATACCTAAGGGCTTGACCAGTTTTGGTTAAATGTGTGCAATTTTTGGTCATGAAGTGGCATAGTTTAAAGAAATCACTGGTGCCAATTTTTCTCCCATTATCTTAATTACTTTTTAATTTGTGTATTGGAAAGTGAAAGAATCAAATGGAATTTAAAATTGTGTTATGGGAAGTGGGTGTGGTTTTAGTCCGATTTCGTCCATATTGGTATTGTGATATAGGAATATGAGAAGAATAGTACTCACTAAATTTTGTCGGGGCCCTGCAGACAATGACAGCCGGATCTCATCTCGTCTCGTCATCCCGATATATAACTTTTTATCTATTTTCATTTGTTTAAGCTGATACATATAACCGTTATATGAACAAAGCTATTATACTCTGTAGCAGCATGACGATCTTATGTTACTCTTTGAAATTGGGTGCAATGGGACTGTAACCACGCCTACTTCTCATATATCAAAATTTCGTATTCCATATAATTATTTCACTTTCCTATAAACAGATCAAGCACCATTGAATAAAATGGTATAAAACTTTGAACGATTAATGCCTATGTAATGTGCCACCCTAAAACCAAATTTTTCAAATAAAAAAAAAAAAAAACAACTTTTCCAGCCCCTAACTACCGAATGTTTGGACCCCAGTGTCGTTAGTTGATTTTTATCGTTTACACTTAATTATTAATTAAACTAATTTAATATAATTTGAAAGATCTGTCGTATTAATTTTTGCCAATTAAAAAGCTCGTCTCCATCGTACATCAGTCTTTCACGAAATAGGTCACTTCTTTATTGAATTCCTCCTTAAAATATAATTATTTTGAATTCCTCCTTAAAATATAATTATTTTACGGATTGCAGCATCACGTAACATCATATGTATTATGTAAGTATATGTAAGTTTACATATCGTAAATTTACTTTTACATTCCCTATGCTAGGGGGAAACGACTAGTCTACAAATACAAAGCTAACAGGATATCACAATTATACTGATCATTCAGAATTCAGTAAACAGCTCACGGGTATTGGTTTGTGTAATTACTAACTATGCAAAGGACTGCATACTAAGGAACTAAAATCTAAAAATTCCTACCCGGCTGAGCCCTCTCGGTTGCTGCCGAAGGCAGCCTGTACTTGCACCTTTGCTGTAGACTGAAGCTATAGAATCTCCCTTAAACGCTTACGTAGATAGCTAAGTTCAGTAGTTACATCGGTAATGAGACTTACCTGAGAATCCAGGTCGCAGAGAGCGCGACACCCAGATATTGTGATCAATAAGGACGACCTTCGCATTCGCTAGTAAAATGGTCTGGTTTCCAATAACGAGAAGTGACCGTACCTTCCTCAATGGGCATTGTTGTCGTGGATATACATGTGATATCTGTGTTGAAGGTGTGTCCACGCGTATATAATAGGCATTGTCTCCCTTCACAACGTTGCTTTGCAGAGCATAGTATCATGACAATGATGTTACTTTAAGCAATCACGCGATTTACAATCGCAAGATCCATGACCACCTCCAACGCAATTGGAATATAATGAGCACGGGTTAACTGTATCTTACTCTTCAGGTATTGAAAGATAGACGAAATGTTGAAATTTTTGTATTCAGTGTCCGTTAAAGCAAAGTTGGCAAACAACACTAAATGCTACGACTGAGATGAATTTACCGTTGCATCATAAACTTTAACGAGACGTCAATAAATGTTAAAAAGTCCTGAGTCAGTGGCATATTGTTCGTCTGAAGGCTCATCCCCTATAAATACCTGCTGGTTGTAAGCAATTTGAGCAGCCTCAAATTACCGTAGGGCCCTTAATATCTAGGCTCGGATCATCACATTTTGTAAGGTATCGACTAATCGAGGCAAGCCTTTCTAGAACTCGACGGGATGATTGCGCAAATCCACAATACGCTGCACGTGAGATTATACTAACAAATGTGCATTATCAAATTGCCGTTTCATCTCTTTCCTCAGGTCCTCATAGGTGTCTATATAAAGTCCACGGATCAATGGTACGCTGTCTGCATTTGCATGTGGACATAACTTACTTAATTTGTAACGAGAATCCAGTTTCTCACCATTGTGGACTAGTGTTTTGTACAAATATTTGAAAGATCGTTGATCGTTGGACAATCATTGAAACATGAATCTTAACAAGACCTAATCGTATGCCCAATTGATTTTCCACACATGTTTGTCCAACAGCCAGCGAATGACATCACACTCATCAGACTGTCCGGAACGTAAAAAGCTGCTTCTGTAATTTTGCCAATACGGACAATTGTGGCATGCGCAAGTGAAGTACGTAGATTCAAGTTTGCTATAATTAAAATCTTAACTTTCAATCAGAATCGAATAGGTTCATCACTGGGTCGTAAACTAGTCTATCTCCATTTTGGTCATCTCACCCTTTTCTTCCGACCCCACTGGAGGCAGCGGGTCATCCACCCTGGCTTCCGTCGGGAGTATCGAGGTTTCAATCTCGAAGCCATAGCTATGGCCGCCTTTGTGATACATGTGATGAGCGAGGAAAATCTTATCTCTCTCCAGCCTTGGCCGATAACCGATGGTCTGACTTCAGCTTTTTATCTGTCATCTCGTGCGTACTAAAGAGCTTTCAGCATTCGATTGAAACCCCATAGCCCTCATGAAGTTAGCAGAGATTCCTCTAGAAGTTCTCGCGATTCCGCCTCACACGACAGCCCTTTCTTTATTATCTGTCTGTAGATATTTAACCTGCAACCTCTAATGGCGGTAAACCATTTAACCCGGTTCTACCATCATACTTTTCTGGAGACGTTTTTGCCGCTCTGTGTGATGGCGTCCCACCTAAGAGAATGTCCATAGGTCGATCCTCCTGGGGGTAGGGGTTAGAATTTACTCGTGATAAGGCATGCCTGTCGTAAGAGGCGACTAAAATCCATATGCATTATGTCTTTCTTTCTGGGCATGCCTTGAAATGTCAGCATAGTCTATGTCAGAAATTGTGCTATAATACTCAGCTTGAAATGATTATTATAGGCTTTATATTTATTCCTAGTATAAAGACATTTGTTTTTCAAGCGGCAAATGTTACCGGGCATTGAGTTTTTGGGGGCTCAACTGCTAGTAGCAAAAGCTACAAGGCCTTACCAGACATTTTAACCTGGTACCACGAGGAGCAGTTAGCCCTTGAAATTTACTCCAATCTGCTTTGTGGAGATTCGTGGTGGTTGTGGTTGAAACCTAAAGGTAGACAGAGTTGAAAATTTCAATACAATATGGAGTCGCATTACGGCCGGGTGCCGGACCCAAAGTACGGCAGAGGTTTTAGATCGGCCCTCGTAGCCGACCAAGACGGCCAAGGTGTCTCTATTCCCCTGAACCAATTGGAACCAAAATATACGTGCATGCATTTATACTTTGGGGCGCTGATGAACGCATTATATTGATGTTGTTCATAGGTCGATTCCAGTCTACCTTTTTCTTATTTGTATTTTGTCATTTTTAATCATTTTATTAGTGTCCTCACTCAGAGCCGCGATCCATTTTCCGGAAAGGTAGTCGCCTTAAATGGCGCATGCCTTTATGAGACAGTGCGTTCAGTGTCGACCAGCTCAAAGAAGAAGTCCTCTTATCTTACACCTACCATATCAAATTAATGATGACGAGAAGGGAACGAGCTCGGAGGCCTGCTAGAGCTTGGAGGAACCTTTGGTACTAACCCATCAGAAATTTTCTCATTGGTGCATACTAGGGTGATCCAAAAAAAAAAATTTTTTTTCTAGACACCTCTAAAAAAATCCTCTCCAAGCAGGAGTTCTTAGTTGTAACGGAAAGGTCCTCCTACTTACAGTTTTCTATTTTTTCTTACTATCAGATAGAAAAATTTATATCTTGCTTCCAACTACTTCAAAAGATATCTTGTTCCTTAAATTTTGTGGGAAATTGAATGCTCTATAAAAAAGATTTATCTCTGATTTTTTTCGAAAACCCAGCCGTTTAAAAGATATTATAAGTTAAAGTTTGATTATTTTTGGGAAAATTTTTTATTTCTTATGAATTTTATAACTCAATGAAAAAAATCGCCGATTTGTTGAAATCAGATATTGTCAGGATCACTTTCTACCAATGGTGGCCATAAAAAATGGGTTATCATCCAGCTGCACCGTTTTCCTTTGACAGCAACGGTTTCACCAGTTTCATTTCGAAAGATTTACGGTCCAATAATTCTACCAGACCAAAAAGGTACCAATCTGTCAATTTAGGTATATGTAATGATTGTTAATGAATAATTTGTGGACTTTCTTCGCACCAGAATCAACAGTTACTTTTAATTACCCCATCCCTCAGATGAAAGTGGGTTTTATTGGAAAATATTATTTTGTTGCTTTTTTATACTCGTATATTGGATAATGATGATTTTGACAATAAAATTTAATAATCTGTAAACTTTCTTGCGTACCAGGTTGTTCAATAAGTTTTGTCGTTTGGTAAGAAAAACACAAATTTATGATTCAAAATCCACTTTATTATTCAGTATAATCACCCTAAACATTAATAACTTTACTCCAACGATTCTCCAATCAGTGGATCCCATCCTTAAAGTGAGATTCCCGAAATTCTGCAAAATCGGCTTCAACTGTTATGAGCCGTTATGGCCTCCTCATTTGATAAAAAACGTTTGCTACGCTTACATTTTCTAAGTTCTGGAAACAAATAGAAGTCGCTGGAGGCCAAATTTGGTGAATTCGGTGGATGCTCCAACAATTTGAACTTTAATTCACGGATTTTAGTAATTGGCAAAATGCTCCTTTGTCACGGTGCATTGTCCTGATGAAAAAGGGTTTTCTGCAACTGGTCTTTTTTCCTTCAACTCATCCAAAAGGTTGCAATTATATTCAGAATTGATGGGTTTACCAATATGCAAGTAATCCATAAACAAAATTCCTCTCGCATCCCACAAAACTGATGCCAACCCCTTCTTGACCGATTTCCGTACACGAACTTGTTTCGTAGCCGAACAACCAGGTTTACGCTACTCTTAGTCAGGCTTACGGGCACAATTCCGATTTCTTTGGCACCGCGATTTGAAGGTACCGTTAGAAAGAGGAAGTCCTCCTGATTAAAAAACAGGAGGGTCCGCAAACGCTTAGTTTAGGAGATATTCGGCCTTAAAGTTCAAAAATTCGCAAAATTGGACCATTTCAAGGAGCTATTTCACCACATTAAACACACTTTTTACACATTTTTCACTTCAAATTAATTAAATTGCACTATAATCTTTTAAATAAATCAACATTTTACTCTTCTAGCAGGTTTTTTACCTAAAAAATCTTTATTTTAAAAATTACATTTTACACTTGTTTCAACCTTATTTGTTTACTAAAAATTACGACGAAATGGAGCGCTGCCATGTGATGATAAGGCAATTCGCTGAAATTCCTCTTTTTCCCAAAAATTCCTCTATTCATGCATATGGATATTTTCCTTTTTAAATTTATTAAGCAAATAAGTAATATTATATAATAATATTACGTAATAAAGTGTACAGTACATGGGTACAGTACGAAAACTCAAATTTTGTTTCAATATGAGTGCATGATAACCGAATATAACCACTTCATACCCAAAACTCATGTTTTAAATATAATAATATATATATTGTCACCTAAAATACAAACCAATGTATCATCAAAAATAAATGGAAACCGCTGACAGATATAATAACCAAAATTTACCATTTTATAACGAAAACTTAAATTTTGAGTGCATGATAACCATAAATTACAACCACTTTATACCAAAAAGTCAATATATTTTTTTATTTTCAACGCAGAAAGGGGTACTACGCGAAAGTACTTCAGTCACCCCGGGTATTCGCTCGGCCAGGGTTATTTTTTTAAACCGCGGCCGAAGGCCGCCAACGCAGAAAGGAGTACTATGCGAAAGTACTTCAGTCACACCGGGTATTCGCTCGGCCAGGGTTATTTTTTTAAACCGCGGCCGAAGGCCGCCAACGCAGAAAGGAGTACTATGCGAAAGTACTTCAGTCACCCCGGGTATTCGCTCGGCCAGGGTTATTTTTTTAAACCGCGGCCGAAGGCCGCCAACGCAGAAAGAAGTACTATGCGAAAGTACTTCAGTCACACCGGGTATTCGCTCGGCCAGGGTTATTTTTTTAAAGCGCGGCCGAAGGACGCCAACGCAGAAAGGAGTACTACGCGAAAATACTTCAGTCAACCCGGGTATTCGCTCGGCCAGGGTTATGTTTTTAGAGCGCGGCAGAAGGCCGCTAACGCAGAAAGGAGAACTACGCGAAAGTACTTCAGCCACCCCGGGTATTCGCTCGTAATATTATAATATTATCACACGATTTTACTTATCTGGGTTTATTAAATATAAATCACATATTATTCATATATTCATATATGTATGTATGTATAATATGTGTATGCAAAAGTGTTCACATATTCAATTTTAGCTTGAAAAATCTTCTTTATAGTTTTTTATAGTTAATAAAGAAAAAAGAATCACTCGAAAGTACAAACAAAGAAAACGCTGTGAAACGCTAAAAGATTCTTCACTTTTGGTTTTTAAGGTGTGGCAACGCTGGTTTTCCTCGTAAATATAAACACTCTAAACTTTGCAGCCATAAATTTGATAAGTTATTTTAAATTACTAAATTTGGCTGAAAAATTACAAAATAAAAGTGAAAAGTGCACTTATTTCAATATTAAGAGTGTATATTTCAATATAGTGAGTGAAAAATGTGAAAATATTCTGTGAAACATGGAGAAATAACATGTTTTCTTAGGGCAATTTTTGAATTTTTAAACGTGAACATTTCAAAAAATATTAGTTATTTTTATGTTATTTTTGGATATTCCTCCTCTGGAGAAGCTCCCCTATCCGTACATACCCCATTTATACGGAAATTCGGTTTTTTTACCCCTCCGCCAAAGTAATCGGAATCGTGCCGGCTTACGCTACTCTTTAGGCATTTAGGACCATGTTATCAGACTAAAGTTTCGTCCGTTTTGATGAATCGATGCACAAAATCCACTTTATCCTATTTAAAACGCTTCAAATGTTGCTGAAAAAGTCGCATTCGAATGTGTTTTTGTTTCATTGTTAGCGAATGCGGCGCCAATTGTACACACAGCTTTCTAAAACCCAAAATTTCACTTAAAATATGGCGCACACTGCTAATGAGATGAGTAGAACATCTACTAAATCTTTCTCAGTCAATCGACGATCTCCCAAAACCATAACCAATATTTTGGCTTTCACGTGGATCGTCTTCAAGGTACGACCACGTTTAAATTCATGCAACCCATCTTTCTGTTGTTCTAATTGTAGGTGAACAATCACTAAACACTTTCAACGTTCGTTCGTGAATTTCTTTTAGTGTTACACCTTCCAAAAATAAGAATTTTATCACTTACACTAAGTAGCTTGTAAACAAAGAATGAATTGACAGATTGAAATGAAACTTCACATACGTTCGTATGAAAAGTGTACCACCAAAACAAAAAATATTTGGGCTAGTAGCAACGCCCTGTCTTATTGAACGACAAAACTTATTAAACAACGTGGTATATCTTTCCATTATGAAATTGTAAATATTACTGAATACAATGGAAAAAGAAATACAGACATATTAAATATGGCCGAAACGACACTTAGAATCATATCATCTCTATTGGAAAACCCTATATAGGTATATAAATCGATGTTATGTAGGTGTTAATTTTAAAATATTTTGGAAACTAATTGAGCTATTTTATAAGTTACAGACTGATTTACTTTTACTACTATAGTTTGATTCTTGTTGGAGATGACATTTGGAATAAAAACAACTTGTTTAACTAAAATAAGATACCTTAACCAAAGAGGCTAAACCCGGAAACTTCGCGAGAATAAATCATTCTCATGTATTTTTACTTTTACAAGAACGTATCGTATCACTAATTACATGTGAAAGGTTCGAATTTCATTATGCTATTGTGAACTTCAGCAAGCTGTCACATATGATGATAAAAAAAACTATTTAAAGTATAAAGCCAATTATGGGGACACTTAAGGCGTGTTTATTTACTCTTGCAACCGCTGAGCGTGTAAGCCAACAATTTATACTTCAATAACTTTACCCGTGGCTTCGCTCGAATTGAATCTCTTAAGTACAGTACTTGTCCCATAAATTACGAACGAAGAAAAAAATATGCAGAGTTCTAACTTTAATCTTTATAAATAAAAATGAATTGTTGTTCGTTAGTCTGATGAAAACTCGAGAACGGCTGGGCCGATTGAGCTGATTTTGGTTTTAAAACGTTTTTCGTAGTCCAGGGTAGGTCTAAAAGGCGAGAAATAATCGAATTATTGCCAGGAAAACTCAGAAAACAGCCCTTTTCTATTTCCCAGACAAAAGTGACGTGATGTCACATCACATGGCATGACATCACATCATATTGCATAATTACCCATCATATACAGGGTGGCGCAAAAGTAATTCTACTACAGAAGGTGCTATAAATTTTGCAATTGACCTCTAATGTCAGTTCTGTTTTGACAATTGTACGCTACACTGTTTCAGAACGCGGGTTATTTGTTGCTATTTGTTTGACCAATAATCTGTCGGTGACTTTGGCACAATGTGAATTTAGTCGTAGATTTCCTGGCAGTCCGACGCTACTGGTGAAACACTGCGACGTTGAGCCGCTCATATTGCTGCAGTTGCCGAGGATGTCATGGAAGCGCCGTCGACATCGACCAGACGACGTGCCACGCAAGTGGGTATCAGTCGACTGTGTTTACACCGAATTTTGGTACAAGATTTGAAGATTTTTCCGTACAAAGTCCAGACGGTGCATCAGCTGTTAGCTGCTGACCGCCAATCGCGTCCAACATACGCTCAAGCCATCTTCAATCACCACCAAGAAGAAGATGATTTTTCATCAAAAATAATCATGAGTGATGGGGTCCCATTTCCATCGTAGAGGATACATTAAAAAGCAAAATTTACGCTTCTGGGGTACTGAAAATCCGCGTGTAACCCACGAAGGGCTATAACACCCGCTCAACGTCACTGTATGGTGTGCTGTTGTCGCTGGAGGAGTCTTCAAAGGCGTCGTAGGCCAAACGGTTACTGTGAGTGGTGAGCGCTACAGAGCAATGATCAACGAGTTCTTTTTGCCGCAACTTGATGAATTGGGAATGGAAAATATGTGGTTTCAATAAGACGATGTGACGGCACACACTACACGTGCTGAAGGAACTGCACTGGCCAGCAAGATCGCCTGATTTGACCGCTCAAGACTTATATTTGTGGGGCTTTTTGAAGTAGCGGGTTTATGTCAACAAGCCTCATACTCTTGAAGCTCTTAAAGACAATATTCGTCAAGAATGTGAGGACCTATCGCCGGAAGTTCTGGCCAAAGTGATGGAAAATGTCATAAAAATAGCTCAAATGACAATCAACTGTGGTGGCGGAAATTTACATGATATCATATTCTCGACTTTATGTAAAAAAAATTTAAAAGACCAAATAAAAATAATCCACAAGCAGAATCAAAGTTTTTAATTAAAAAAAAATTACAGAAAAAAAAAAACATCGGAATGTTATTTTTGCGCGATATGTATATAAAAATAAGTTGAGCTATAGCTGACTAAACCGTTATATGATATGAAAAAGTTCATTTTTAACGGACTTACGAGCGTAAATTTCCCATATCACTTTTTTTTTAAATTTTTTTGTTTTGTTTTCTAATTAATTTATTTGTAAATTATTTGAATCGCTCAATTTACGTCGATTTTTTTCATTATTTCGGCTATTCAAAAAGTAAATTGCTGAAAATTATTCAGTGAAAACTGTATGTGTCTTTCATACAAAGTGATCAAATACAGACTGAAATTTGTTCCGATGCCACGAGTAGATCGTGCTAATATTGGCAGCCCAAAGCACATGCACGAGTACTCGCAGGATGCGATTATATACCTGTACGTGCGGAAATATGCACAATGACCATAGATTATAGAAATAATTATTGAATCGTAATCAATTAGCAAGATCGTCACGATGTCACAGCACAACTTTTCAAACAACAGCTATGATGTTTGATGGACTTTATTTTGAAGCATCGTATGTATATATGGTACTGTTAGATGCAAGATTTATTCTTTTGAGGGAAGCAAAAAAGAGGTTCTTGAGATGGTGGATGGTGGTTACACCAGATCAAATTGATGAAATAACTTCTGTGGAAATTCCTGATCCAGAGAAAGATCCGGAGTTATACGAAGTGGTGAAAACCAATCTGGTTTATGGACCTTGTGGACATCACAATCGCATTTCGGTGTGTATGTCTGACAATAAATGCACGTGCTTTTCTTTTCGAAAACGCAAACTGGAAATGATAGATTTCCATTGGATCGGTCTCGCTCACCAGACGACAATAGAAAAACATTTAGCATTCAATTAAGAACTGTGAATAACGATGTTGACAACACACGGATTGTACCATATTTGCCATTTTAGTCTAATTCACATACAAAGCTCATATCAATGTTAAGTATTGCAGTTTGCGAAATCGGTCAAGTAAGTTTGCAAGTACGTCACCAAAAGACGTAGCGGCCAATAACCGCTATGGCCGTGAAGGAGATGAGATCAGCAACTAGCAAATAAGTCGATGCGTGAAGTGCAATGAAGCATTTTATGATGTATTTACTTTTGCGATTCATGAACGTTTTCCAACTGTCGCAGTTCATATGGAGAATGGCCAAAAAGCGTATTTTAATCCTTAGAATACATTACAGCCAGTGGAAACACCGCCAGCAACAAAATTAACATTGATGAGTTTTTTCTCAATTTCCGTCAGTGATCCGTTTAAGAAAACATTGCTCTATTCGGAAATTACGTGATATTATATATGGAATGCATCGTCGAAGAAATAGCTACGCAGAAAGCAAGGCCAATCAGTAGATTAACATCCAGGTGCGTTTTCAACTAATGCATTTTCACAGAATTGAATTTATACAATCCGCCCGAAAAACGACGATTGCTTCTACCTTCGGTTGCTATTGATAAATGTACGCGGTTCTATTTCAATTGAATCATTGCATATTGTGAATAGTGTTTACAACTTTTTGAGAAGCATACCATCAGTTACAATTGCTGGAACATGATAATCAATGGAATCAAACGATGGACGATCGGCATGATCATTTCGACACATCAGCCTTCAAATCGGCGTCAATTACGGGATACGAATAAAAATGACATTGGTAAAGACACTTTAAATCGTTTTCGAAAAGAATTGGAAATAGGAAAATTCCGACTGATACTTCCAGGCGTTTGATACCAATTCCATGTGCCTTTTTCAATTTTAGCAGCCAAAAATACCGTTGCTAATGACTTAAACTGGAAGATTCTATGTTAAATTCCGAGAGCTTTGCGCTCATATAAAATGATCGTCTTGACAATGAATACGAAGCCGTGAATTATCCAGTTAAATTTCTAACTTCTTTGGGGCTTGGTATGCCGCCGCATCATTTGCGTCTCAAAGTTGGATCTGTCATTATCATGTTATCCAATCTTCATGTGCCGAAACTGTGTAATGGAACCCGATTGATTGTAACGCAGCTATCGAATACAAGGGACAGACTGCTTGATTCTACGAATTCCTTTGAGTTCCAATGATTTGCCATTTCAGTTCAAACCTATTCAGTTTCCAGAGAAAATTGCATTTATAATGATAATTAACAGGACACAATGATAGTCGCTAGAAGTGTGTGACATAAATCTGGAAATGCCATGTTTTTCACACGGCCAGCCACTTATGTGGCGCGTTCTCAAGTTGGAAAACCATCCTCTCTGTAAATTTACACACCGAAACAAACTACGCTACATTGAAAAAAAATGTGGATAAATCGCAAATAAATGATTTTTAACACAATATAAATTAAATTGTCTTTTCATTTTAAAACACATAATTTCACGCAGGACAACGCCTGCCGAGTCAGCTAGTCATTAATAAAAAGATAAATATTTGGCGTATTTTAGAAAAAAAAAAATATATTTTATATGTTATATACATTAAACTTAAATAATAATAATACATATAAAAGCAAATACAATACAGATAATGAGTGATATAATTTATATTAGTATAAATGTATTCCTAAAAGGATATTCCTCAAATTGAATTGTTAACTTGTGTAATTTAGTAAACCGATATGAAGCTTGTAATTCTTATATTTCAAGGATATGGATCCTTTCTTATCCTTGTGATTTATATAGCTTTTACTTCTTCATTTTGATTATTATATATTAGGTTGTCAAAAAAGTCTTGCGGTATTTTCGCTAATTGGCGCTGAAAGCGCGTAGTTCTAGTTTTATTCGTTCGTGAGTTAAAGCGTCGCAAACATGAAGCAAAATAAAGAGAAAATACGGCATATTTTACAATACTACTACGATAAAGGCAAAAAGGCATCTCAAGCCGCCAATAAAATTTGTGCAGTTTATGGTCCCGATACTGTTTCCATTTCCAGCGCACAACGATGGTTTTAACGTTTTCGTTCTGGTGTAGAGGTGGTCGAAGATGCGCCACGCTCCGGAAGGCCTGCGATAAAATCGCTGAATTGGTCGAAAGAGACCGGCATAGTAGTCATCAAACCGTTATAAACCATTTGAAGAAGCTTGGAGTTACTAAGAAGCTCGATGTATAGGTGCCACACGAATTGATTCAATAAAAATACCGCAAGACTTTTTTGACAACCCATTATTTCCATTGTGAGAACTAAATATATACAGAATTTAGTCCACACAACCCATAAAGGCACACCCTATTGTTCACAACGCAACGGGAAAAACACGCCACTTCTAGAAACACAAGAACATTGAGAAACCAGAGATGCAGATGAAATGACAACAAGAATGCATACGCAGCGGGAAAACCACGTCACGCAAACAATATAACGGGAAAACTACGGAGACAGAGAAATGAGACCAGCAGACGAAACAACAACAAGCATGCATAAGCAGTGGTAAAACCACGCCACTGCCAGCAACACACGCTATTCCAGTAAAATGTTGCGAATATTTTAGCACGCAGCACAGGATTGGTGGCATTGTAGAAACATACAAGATTTTTCGGAACAGGGATTTAAATAAAAGGACTTAAAAATAGTAAAGAGGTTGCAGTATAGGCGCGTTAGCAATATAATATACAATACTAAACAAAACTATTTGTAATAATTTAAACAAAAATAGACAGATTCTTCAAATATTTTTAACAAAATAGAAAAGATTTATAAAATTTTGATACAATAAATAAAATTTTAATCAAAATTAGGTAAATTAAATCTTTATGAATTTTAATAATTGAAATATATTTGAAAATTTAATAAAAACGTGCTGAAAATAATAAATTGTATAGTATAACACGGCAACACACTTGTGCCTTTTCTAAGGCATTTGGCCGTTTTAGTAGTAGAATATTTAGGAAACCCTAACGAACTGCCTGGGCTTTTGCCCTGAGGCTTCCCTCATTCTGTTGCATTCTTAATGTAATTTCTGTCATTCTACAAGCTTTCGACTTTGGGTGAAAATGATAGGATTTGTTACCAGTAAGTTTTTACAATGGCCCAAACGATGTGATTATGGCTGTCTTCTTTCGATCTTCGTCGGCGATTGGAATGTTGAAATAAGTTTTCTCCAAATCAGGAACAGAAAAAATTGCCTTCCTGTTTAGATTATGCGGGAAACCGCGAATGTGTTTGACTGGGTAGCGATCACGAACTGTTTGAGCGTTTAAACATCGATAATCTCCACACGGTCGCTACAGTCCATCCTTTTTTGGAACCATGTTTAATGGACTGGCCCGTTCACTTTGTGACGGTTGACAAATGCCCATGTTGGTCATGTACTCGAAGTTTTTCTTAACCCTAGAAAGATAACGTACGTCGAAACGACGTCTACTGAGCAACTTCTTGCGCTCATTTATCTCAGTCGGTAGCAGCAGCTTATTGGTAGTGGTTGATTTTTTGCGGTGAGTATTTTCTTATTTGAGTTATGATCAAATCGTACGTCGGAAAGACTTATCGTTATCTTTAGTGTGACTTTTTGGTCTTTCAATCGCATGTATATTTTATTTGCTTTTTTGTGTTCGGTTTACTAGATTAGTGATTGGTTTTTGGTTTTTAGATTTAATTTGCTAAAATATATAATGGCATCTTCAAATTCAATTGATGACTCACAAATAGCTGATCTTTTGGAAGGGTTAGATAATGAATCGATTTCATCTGATCAAGGAAGTGAAACGGAGGATGTAGTATTAGAGGACAATGTTCAAAGTGATTTTGAAGATCAGTTCGTTGACAGTCCAAATGAGATTATGACGGGATCTGAAACACCTGATACAATTACTTCTGATAGACGCATTATAACAGATTCCGTACCAACGCTAAGGAGTAAAAGTGGACACTGTTGGAGTACAACAAAAGAAACTAGTTCTTCGCGATACGCAATGATAAACATAGTTCGAACTGCAAGAGGACCTACTCGGCAGAACAAATCGTTTTATGAACCTCTGGAGTGCTTCAACATATTTTTTACGGATGAGATTATTTCAGAAGTGGTTCGCTGGACAAACACCGAAATTATACAGAATCGTCGTGACGTTATGACTTCTGCCACATTTAAAGAAACAAACGTCGATGAGATACGTGCTTTAATTGGAATACTAACACTGACCGCGGTTTTAAAAGACAATCACCTTACTACTGAAGAATTGTTCAATGCATCATACTGTGGAGCAAGGTATACGGCTACTATGAGCAGAGATAGGTTCGACTATCTGATCAGGCATCTAAGAATGGATGACAAAGCATTACGCCCATCACTTCGACCAAACGATGCATTCACTCCTATCAGAAATATATGGAATATTTTTATAAAACAGTGCCAATCTAGCTACATCCCTGGCTCACACACAACAATCGACGAACAGCTTTTGGGATTCCGTGGACGGTGCCCTTTTAAAATGTATATTCCTAATAAACCGAAAAAGTATGGAATCAAAATACCTATGATATGCGACAGTTCTACAAAATATATGTTTAATGCAATTCCGTATCTTGGAAAAACAACGACAACCAGCAATCTTCCTTTAGGTGAGTACGATGTAAAAGAACTTTCACGGCCTATACATGGTACATGCAGATGTATTACCTGCGATAATTGGTTCACATCGATCCCACTGGCTAAAGATTTGTTAAAAGAGCCCCACAAATTGACTCTTGTCGGCACCGTTAGATCAAACAAACGTGAAATACCCGAAGAAATGAAAAATTCACGAGCCCGACCTGTTGGAACTTCGAAGTTTTGCTATGACGGCCCCTTAACCCTAGTTTCATACAAGCCAAAGCCATCGAAAATGGTATACTTGCTGTCATCTAATAATGAAAAGGGTACTATTGATAACACAAGTGGAAAACCAGATATGATATTGTACTACAACCAAACGAAAGGGGGGGTAGACACTCTAGATCAAATGTGTTCCGTAATGTCGTGTTCGCGAAAATCTAATAGGTGGCCGATGGCAGTTTTTTATGGCATGCTAAATATAGCATTCGTTAACTCATATGTAATATATTGCCATAACATGATAAGTATTAACCAGAAACCTTTAACACGTAAGGATTATATGAAAAGGCTCTGTGCTTCGCTAATAAGTCCATGGATGAAAAAAAGAAATGAAGTACCCACATTGTCAAGAACTTTGCGCAACACTATTGAAGTCGCTTTAGAAAATTCCGGCGACGGAGTTAGTGCTACGCAACAAGAAGACCCAATTGATATTCGGAATGATCCGGAAGGTAGTAGCAATCCGAAAAAAAGAAAATACTGCGGTTTTTGTCCTTCCAAAATAAGACGCATGTCGAAAAAAGAATGTGTTAAGTGCAAAAAGCCCGTGTGTGGGGAGCACCAGAATCAAGTTTGCAACGCGTGCATATAATATTACTTGACTTTATTTTTGTTTTGTTCTAAAACAATATACAAGGAGTTATTTTGTAAACAAAATAGAACAAATTTGTTAACCTAGATTTAAGAACGAAAATTGTACCTTTTTCTGAAGACTGCCTTATTTTTGCTATTTTTTATGAAAAAAATGAATTGCTTTATAAATTTTATATTATCTTTAATTTTATGATTACATGTTTGAAAATGAACTGAAAATGAATGAAATAAATGATCTCAGTTAAAAAACAAACAGTTTTTATATTTTTAGGAAGCTCAAAATCCATTAAAAGGAGATACGTCATTATGACGTATCGTTATCTTTCCAGGGGTAAAAAATAACGTTATCTTTCTAGGGTTAATACTATATTCAGACCGAAAATTTAAAAGATTAGATTACATTTAGGCATTTCATAACCCAACACTGTTCTCACTGCCGTTAAAAAGATCAAAAAACAGCTGTTATTGTCATTCATGAAGTCACATCGCTTAATATTTACCAAAAGAAAAGATTGTCACATAGTATTCTGAAATAATATCAGTCTTTTTTCAAATACTTTCCATATAATAGAATATAAAATAGAATAGAATAGAATAGCATTTTTTCATTTGGTAAGTCGATTTTCAGGTGAAATTAGATTCATTGCTTAAAAAAAATTTGTTTGTTTACATCTTTTTTCCCTTTGTAGTGTTTAAATCAGCTGTGATAATGTAACAGATTTCCAGTGCTGACAAGTAGATTGCGCAAAATCAGAGTCGCACAGAGAGATTTGCGTGGATCAGTTTTTGTATGGTGAAATCTTGATAAATTTTTAAGATTAGTGGGATAATCCATTCAACAGCCGAAATCGTGTGATTAAGTGTCGGTCTGAACGTAGTATAACGTTGACCAGTTTCTCTTGATTTAAACGGCGAGAGCGTGAATAAACTGGTTCTCTGTTGGTGATAATTTGATGTCAGCACGGACTGTGACAGCATACACACCTTCAGCATCAGACTACGCAGTGAGTTTATCCTCTAGCTAGTCTTGGTACCCTGACTTGTGAACGCCGTCTGGTAAGGGTGGACCTGGTAGTGAGTAGATCCTCTGACCAACTCAACCTTTAACATTGCGGTCGCTAACGGGGCATCTCGACAGGATAAAATTTATGGCATACTAAGTGTCAAATCTATTGCCATTGCCAAATCGGTATGTGGGCATTTGTTATCATAACATAATCATTTGCGCAAAGGCGTAGGGTAGGTAAGTTTGAGCTGATGTAGCGCATGCTTTGAGCTATTGAAAATTTTATTTTATCACATTGCGAAATACCATCGGGTAGGTCGTTGATGTAGCGCATGTTTTGGTCTCTTGAACTGTTTAAATCTTTTATGTGGAAAATAAAAAAAGGATAAAGCTCCTTTTTTGTTACAAATATATTTATGGGAAAAATAAGAAGTCATATTTTTGACTTCTATATAATAATTGCGTCATAAATTTTATATACCAGTTAAAATAATAAATTTAAAATGAGCAATGATATTTTGATTTATGATTGTAAAAGTTTATTAAATTTAAGATGAGCGAAGTCCAACCCAATTTGCATAATTTTTCTTTAAATTAACAAAATTAAACTAAATACAAATTTTTTGGAAACAGTTATATTGAAAATTTACTTTATTTTTATAATATAACACAACCGTCTTAATACTCGCTCTACTAATTTTCATATTACAAAAATGAAAATGCCGTCGGCATATGTGCAAATGGGATATGTTGCCTCTTCGAATTTTATTTTATTTTTTTTTGTATTTTTTTATTATTATTATTTTGCATTGTACCCAGTATATAAAAAAAAAATACGAAAAACAATTCTAGTCTAATTAAATAGGAGAGATACTTAAAAGCTAAATGTTAAGAAATACATTTGCTGCTACTGTAGTCTTACTAGGTACGAAGACTTCTTGCGTTTCAACCGGATTTCTCGCCCAGCACTTTCGATGAGTCTGGTGGCTTGCTCATTAACGTGCTGTCTAAGCCTCAGTTCATAAGGCTTTGCAATTTTGGAGATTTAATTTACCACTGAATTCATGCCTAGATCACGGTGCAGATTAGCACATTTAATGTACCAAAGAGCATTAACTAAAGTCCTTAGTACCATACTTTGAAAGCGCTGAATGCTGGCAATACAGCTTTGACTTGAGCAACCCTATATTTTCTATATTTTAGGTATGAAGGAATTATTTCAAAAAATTGTTTGGGTAGCATGTATTTCAATTTGAGCAGTACACCCGTATGCCAAACTTTTTCAAAAGCTTGAGACACCTCCAAAAAGGCCGCCGTACAAACGTTCTTTTTATCGATTGTATTTTTAACGAAATTAACGATTCGGTGTACCTGGTCAATTGTTAAATGGCGGTCACGGAAGCCAAATTGATGTGTTGGTATTAGGTGTTTAGGAGCGGCTATTGGTTTGAGCCAACTTATGAGTACATTTTCAAAGATTTTAGATAAAGCTTGCAGCGGCGAAATTGGTCCATATGATGTAACATCGTGTACTGGCTTACCTGGCTTAGGTATCATTATACTTCAGATACTTCCGATACTTCACATAATGTCCAAAGCGATAGCACGAATCTTAGGTATAAAGCACTGTTTATAATGTTTACAAGTTTTTTTTATATAGTTCTTTGGTAAATTGCGTAATATTTCTCCAGTTATTAAATTGTACCCAGGTGCTTTTTTGAGTCTTGTATTCCCGATAATATTTTTAATTTCTCTAATAGTAGCAGGAGAAATGCTGATGTGTGAATCCAACCAACTATTTTCACAGTTTATCTCATACCCATCGCTAGGCGTAAATGTGTTTCTCAAATGATTTGCACATACGGAAGCTTTTTTTTCATTTGCTTTGGCCCATGCAGTTTCGTTAGTCATGTGTAGAAGTTCACGCAAGTGAGGAAAGTTCTCTGATCGCCATTTACTTGGGAGTGGCCACAAACAATTCTTTTACATATGACTCAAGCAGCTCACGACTTCCGGTCTTTGACCAAGTATCCTCTGGGTGGCCTAAGAACATCCGTTTGAAGGTGAGCTAAAGTGAGAAGGCGAAACATTTCCTTCATAGGGTTGTGCGCTGGGTTTGGGACCCGAAACCGAAAAAACACACCCCCAATGAAAAATAAACAACAGCCTCGGATAAGAGACCCCCCTTTTAATGGCGACCATGGCAAACGAAATAAGGACTACGAATTGAGGGCATGCACCTGGAATGTCCGGTCCCTTAAATGGGAAGGTGCCGCTGCCCAGCTTTACGATGTCCTGGTGAAAATAAAGGCTGACATCACCGCCGTCCAAGAAATGCGATGGACGGGACAAGGACAGAGACAAGTAGGTCCTTGTGGAATTTACTACAGTGGCCATATAAAGCAGCGCAAGTTTGGTGTTGGATTCGTGGTGGGAGACTCCGTCGCCGAGTACTATCATTCACTCCTAGGAATGAACGTCCAGCCACAATCCGCATCACAGCGAGGTTTTTCAACATATCGCTGATTTGCGCCCACCCGACCATGAAGAGGTTCGAATAGCAATTGCCCGCCTGAAGAACAACAAAGCGGCAGGGGCTGACGGATTGCCGGCCGAGCGAAGAACTGATAAGGAGCATGCATCAGCTTCTTTGCAAACTATGGTCGGACGAAAGTATGCCCAACGATTGGAATTTAAGTGTGCTATGCCCAATCCTTAAAAAAGGAGACCCCACGATCTGCGCCAACTACCGTGGTGTAAGCCTCCTACACATCGCGTTCAAGGTTCTATCAAGCGTATTGTGTGAAAGATTAAAGCCCACCGTCAACGAACTGATTGGGCCTTATCAGTGTGGCTTTAGACCTGGCAAATCAACAACTAATCAGATATTCTCCATGCGCCAAATCTTGGAAAAGACCCGTGAAAGGAGAATCGACACACACCACCTATTCTTCGTTTTCAAAGCTGCTTTCGACAGCACGAAAAGGTGCTGCCTTTAACTAAACTAATACGGCTGTGTAAACTGTGCAGCACCAAAAGCTCCGTCAGGATCGCGAAGGGCCTCTTCGAGCCGTGGAAATGCAAGGCGGGATAACTCTTGCCAACAGGTGCTACTTCGGGAGTACGCAATTGATAAGCAAAACCCTCTTTATTCTCTACAGGCGTTGACACCGCTTACGCGATTATAGCCGAGTCAACAATAGCGCGCCAGTCGTTTCTTCTCTTCGCTACGTGGTGCAAATTGGATATTCCAAGCGAAGCCAGGTCCTTCTCCACTTGGTCCTTCCAACGGAGTGGAGGTCTTCCTCTTCTTCTGCTTCCCCCGGCGGGTACAGCGTCGAATACCTTCACAGCTGGAGTGTTTTCGTCCATCCTGACAACATGACCTAGTCTTTTAATTCGCTGAACTATGTCAATGTCGTCGTATATCTCGTACAGCTCATCGTTCCATGGAATGCGATATCCGCCGTGGCTAATGCGCAAAGGCCCATAAATCTTTCGATTCATCGGTTGTCATCGTCCAAGCCTCTGCGCCATGTAGCAGGACGGGAATTATAAGCGACTTATAGAGTTTGATTTTTGTTCGTCGAAAGAGGACTTTACTTTTCAATTGCCTACTCAGTCCAAAGTAGCACCTGTTGGCCAGAGTAATCCTGAGTTGGATTTCCAGGCTGACATTGTTGGTGGTGTTAGTACTGGTTCCTAAATAAACGAAATTACCTACAACTTCAAAGTTATGGCTGTCAACACCGACATGAGGGCCAAGTCCCGAGTGCGACGACTGTTTGTTTGATGACAGGAGATATTTCGTCTTGCCATCGTTCACTGCCAGACCCATTCGTTTTGCTTCCTTGTCCAGCCTGGAGAAAGCAGAACTAACGGCGCGGGTGTTTAGGTCGATGATATCAATATCATCAGCATACGCCAGCAGCTGTACACTCTTATAAAAGATTGTACGTGCTCGATTAAGTTCTGCAGCTTGAATTAGTTTCTCCAGCAGCAGGTTGTAGAAGTCGCACGATAGGGTGTCGCCTTGTCTGAAACCTCGTTTTGTATCGAACGGCTCGGAGAGGTTCTTCCCGATTCTGACGGAGCGTTTGGTGCTGATCAACGTCAGTTTACACAGCCATATTAGTTTTGCGGGGATACCAAATTCAGTCATCGCGGCATAAAGGCAGCTCCTTTTTGTGCTGTCGAAAGCAACTTTGAAATCGACAAAGGGGTAGTGTGTGTGGATTCTCCTTCACGGCTCTTGCTAAGAATTGACGCATGGTGATTATCTGGTCGGTTGATGATTTGCCAGGCCTAAAGCCACACTGATAAGGTCCAATCAGTTTGTTGATGGTTGGCTTTAATCTTTCACACAATACGCTCGATAGAACTTAATACGCGATGTTGAGGGGGCTTACATCACGGTAGTTGGCTCAGATTGTGGTTTTTCCCTTTTTATGGATTGGGCATAGCACGCTGAAATTCTAACCGTTGGGCATTCTTTCGTCCGACCATACTTTACAAAGAAGCTGATGCTCTTCGCTGCCGTGTTTGAATAGCTCGGCCGGCAATCCATCGGCCCCCGCCTCTTTGTTGTTCTTCAGGCAGGTAATTGCTATTCGGACTTCTTCCTGGTCGGGCGATGGAACGTCTGCTTCATTGTCTTCTATTGGGGAATCGGGTTCGCCTTCTCCTGGCGTTGTACGTTCACTGTTATTCAGCAGGCTGGAGAAGTGTTCCCTCCATAATTTAAGTACGCTCTGGGCATCGGTGACTAGATCACCTTTGGGGGTTCTACAAGAGTATGCTCCGGTCTTGAATCCTTCTGTAAGCCGCCGCATTTTTTTGAAAAATTTTCGAGCATTACCCCTGTCGGCCAGCTTATCAAGCGTACTCACGCATTTCGGCCTCTTTCTTTTTCTGTCTGCAATGCGTCTCGCTTCCCTCTTCAACTCTCGGTATCTAACCCATCCCGCACGCATTGTGGTCGATCGTAATGTTGCGAGGTAGGCAGCCTGTTTTCTCTTCGCTGCAACACGGCAATCCTCGTCGTACCAGCTGTTCTTTTGCACTTTCCGAAAACCAATGGTTTTAGCTTTCTGCTGTATGTAAGGAGTTTGAAATGCCGTCCCACAGTTCCCTTATACCGAGTTGTTGACGAGTGCTCTCAGAGAGCAGGAGTACAGGCCGAGTAGAAAATCGTTCTGATGTCTGTTGTGATTCTCGAAGTCGAACCTTCCTTGTGTTTGTTGACGTGCGTTTTTTGCTGTACAGAGGCGGGTGCGAATCTTAACTGCAACAAGATAGTGGTCCGAGTTGATGTTAGGACCTCGGAGCGTACGCACGTCTAGAACACTGGAGACGTGTCCTCCATCTATCACAACATGTTCGATCTGGTTGGTGGCTTTTCGATCCGGAGACAGCCAGGTAGCGTGATGTATTTTCTTGTGCTGTAATCTGGTACCACAGATAACCATACTATATTTCTGGCCCCGGCGATGTCGATCAGCCTCAACCCATTTGGGGATGTTTCCCCGTGGAAGCTGAATTTACCGACCGTCGTACCAGAGATACCTTCTTTGCCCACCCTGGCGTTAAAGTCGCCAAACACGATTTTGACATTAACAGCCTTCACTATTTAAAGCATACTATTCAAACAGATATTATCATTATTTTTAAATCTGTATCATTTAGGCTCACATCCTTTATGTCATCTTTGAGTGGGGCTATTGTGGGGTTTCTTCGGGAATATACCTTCGATTTAAGGAAGGTCCAACAGTTTTCGGTGGGGCTTAGGTCGGATGAATTGCCCGCTTAAGGAAATATATTGATATCCAAGTTGTTAAGTCGTTCATCGGGAGCTGTGACAAGGCACCTTAGCGTGCGTATAAGTGTATTGGGCTGCTGAAGAGTTCGGTGTTACCGATTATGGTACAAAACTATCTTGAAGTACATTGGTGTACTGTTCATTAGTCATCGTTCCCTCAACAAAATAAATTGGTCAAGGGCCTTCCAAAGATATGCAGCTCTAAATCATTACATTTGGGGAATATTTTTCCGTTTTTTGAATGAAGTTCTCCACATAACGTTCACACGGTGTACGTCGCACAAATTGAAGGGTTTCTATCACTGATTCTAGTCGCCATTCGTCACTAAAGTTAATCTTTGATAAGGAAAAAATCATGTTAAATAGCGTGGTAACTTTGAGTGGGGGACTTTCGGGATACGTTGATAACTTTTTGTATTTACCTCGTTTCAATCCACCTTTGTGTAGTTCTGATGGACCCTTACTACTCGTTCATTTTTCATTCGCTTGGTCAATTTTGATTTCTTTGCTGTACTGCGGTTTTTAGGTTTTTTTCTGAAAATATGCTTTCAACTGTTCTTTGCGATATTTTTTACATGGGCATCATTAGCTTCATTTAAATTCTTCTAGCTGGTTTGCTGCGCGATTATAGAGCTAACCTCATTACTTTACGTCGAACGCGCTCAGGCATTTTAACTTTTGGGCAGCATTTTGCCTCATACTTGTACGACCAATGGTGCAATATTTGAATATGCGCCCAATTTTCGCTACTCGATTAACAGTATCTGCACTCACTACAGTTTTTTTTATTATTTTGCTTAGGTAGTACTTTTATCTTTTAAAAGTGCAGCAATAGCACTTTGGGGTTTTTTTGAAATGTCCCATTTTTTACTTATTTCCTAAATATTATATCTTTCATTGTTTGTATTATAAAGCTTCAAAAAACTTCAAATAATACTAACCTATTAATACTCAGGCAGTGGAAAAAATTCAAATTATTCGCCTATAAAGCTTCCCCAGTACGTTATTTGTCTATTTTTATATTTATTTAACATGTTGGCGGGGTACTGTATATCAATATTTCTGTCGTGTAGAATAAGTCCTAATTCATTTTTACTTTTGGAAAGTCCATTAGCGTTCCATAGCATTATTCTCAAAGAGTTATTGTTCATCAATTAATTGTAGATGGTACTCAAGAGCGTTGAGCCGCTGATTAAAGGGCTTAAATATTTTTTCTTGCTCATTTAATTTATCCAAAATTAGAGATAACGGGCTACTTTTTCGAATTGTATTTATATGGCCTTGTTTAGCAATTTGCGCAAATGAAACTTTAGAAACGGAAGGAAGGGATTTTTTTCTGTGTTCCCAACGGGTGTGTTGGTCGGAGCATTGGGATTCTCTTCAACTGAATTACCATTCGTTTTATCTCTAAGTTTTTGTAGTTCTTTTGCGACGACACGACCACGGTAGCTTGCTGGATGAGAGTCGCCGCAGTTACAACATTTAGCAGGGTCTTTATCAGATTTTCTGCATTCAATAATAGGGTGTTTGCCTCCACATTTCACACACCTCTATGGCTTACCACAGAAGTGTTTTGTATGTTCAAAAGTTTGGCAGTTTTTGTACTGTGGAATTAATTTAGATGCTTTAATAGGCTCAACTTTGACAACGGTGCTAAGAATGGTTTTGATCTGGTGAATTTTCTTAATGTCTTCGGTACCATCAAATACTACTAAAAACATATCTAGCGGTTCCATTTAAGCTTATTAATTGCATTTATGACATTAAAACCTTGAAATTTTAGATCATTTAAAATGGATTGTGTATCGCATGTGTGGTGTAAATTTAAGATTTTGTTGTTTTTTTTTTTTGTTCTTATTTGACCAGTATGCCAGCGCGGATTGCAATTGGAAATTGTTAGAACCGAACACCTGATATAATATACGCATAAATAATGTGTAAGAGAAACAGCTGATGTGCACTTTTTTCCCCCCGCGAAAATTAATTATTTGCGTGTTTATTTGATTTGTTATTGGTTTAAAAAAAAAAAAAAACTTCGATTAAATATGGGATTTGTTTTGAATGATTTTTACCAATTACTACCACTAATCCAAGGAAATAGATTTGAAAAGTGTTGACAACATCAATTCCTCCCACGGCGCACACACCCATGAATTATTTGTAGGAAGATTTATTATAGGCACTTACCCGTTGCTTTGGCGAAAGAACAAACACGACTTAAAAGCTGGATAGAAGTTGACTGACTGATACGTATAAGCGCACGGATCGTAATAGAAAAAGAGCTCGGCGCCATCCGTCAGCCCTTTTGTCCATTGTGTCCTCGCGTGTGAGGTGTGGATGATGAATATGGTGTAGGTGTGTTGAGTATGATCTGTGGATGATGGATATGGTGTAGTCGTGTTGAGTGTGGTATGTATGTGTGTGATGTAGGCGTGTTATATTGAGAAAGGGGTCAGGTGCTCATTTAGCCATCCCGGCCCCCTATGCGAACGCGATGGTTGGGTGGCCGGTTCACTTCACGTGACGAGCTGCGATGCAGCAGCCTCTGATGCGGCCGGTGACACGTTTGGCACAGCCCCCGTGACTCACACTCTGGAGTCGCGTGAGTGTGCGACAGGCAGTTGAGGCAATGCCTGTGTGCCTGGGCAACTTGCTGTCGTTGCAAAGGTCGCATTCCCCTAAATATTCCATAATGGTGCAGACGATGTGGGCGTCGACAGATGGGGCACCTTATCCGAAGGGTCTCCGAAGTCCTTGATGTGGCCGGTGGTGGTGGGGTGCCACCACGAGGTGCGGGTGTAAGTACCGCTGCAGGCGCGGTTGCCGGTACAGGTGCCGGCGTTGTTGCCGGTGTTGTTACCGGCGTTGTTGCAACCACAGCTCGGGGCGCTGGTGTAGGCCCGGTGGCGCATTGATAGCCCGAGCGGTTGGCGTTGTAGAGACTTCCATCCATGTTAATCTGTATACAGAAGATTGTTGATTATAAATTTCTATCAGATAAGCAGAGATAGTGATCGTGCCACGACATGTGGTATGAACGCGTCGTCGTATTGATCGACAATTTTTTTGTTAATGCTCTTTGTTTTTTGATACGGCGTATTATTTTTTGACGATTTGTTATTATTATTAATTTTTTTAACGGTCAATATTGGCGTATTTCTCGTATTATTGTTAAATTTAGTGATTTTATTATATCGCGACATTATAGGTTTGGTTTTTTTTGTTTTTCGGATTCGCGGTCGTCGGTGGTTGGTAAAAAGCACGGCTTCACGAGTTGTCTGCTTAGTGTTTTGCGTACGGAAATCCACGACTCGTATGTGACCGTCGAAGCCATAACGTAGCTTTTCTATGCGGCCAAGCCGCCACTGGATGGGGGGTAGACATTCATCATGAATGAGGACACAGTCTCCAAGGTTAAGCGCTCATTCAGGAGTCTTCCACCGGTATCTTTTGGTGAGATCTTCTATGTACTCGCCCTTCCATCGGCGGCTGAAATCATTATGGAGAATTTTAATTCGTTCCCATCGATTTAATAGGGATTGCGACTCAGGAATGGCCAGGATGGGTGCTCCTTTTAGAAAATGCCCTGGAGTTAAGGCGGTGAAATCTGAGGGGTCTTGCGATAGTACTGTGAGTGGCCGGGAATTAAGAACGGCTTCAATTCGATTTAATAACGTCGTGAACTCTTCGTAACTGAATTTATAATTTCAGGCTACGCTTTCAAAATGGGATTTGAAGCTTTTTACAGCTTATTCCCATAAACCGCCCATATGAGGAGCACTTGGGGGTATAAATTGCCAATTGATGCCTTGAGGGGCGTACTTTTGTACGATGTCAGGTGACACTTGTTTGAAAAAATCCACAAATTGCTTTTCTGTGGCTCGTTGAGCTCCAATAAAGATTTTGCCATTATCGCTCATGATTTTTGATGGATAGCCTCGTCGAGCGACGAAGCGAGCAAATGCCGCGAGAAAAGCCGCCGTCGTCAGATTACTATATAGCTCATGATGTACAGCCCTTGTCGTGACACATACAAAAACAGCCACGTAGCCTTTCATGAGAGTGTGAGAGCTCAACATGGACGTCTTTACCTGGAAAGGCCCAGCAAAGTCAACACCTGTTGCGGCTTAAGACGGGGGAATTAATACTCCTGGCGTATCATATGTTGCATGAGGCGATGTTCGGCGTGTCGTGCTAAGATGGGGTATGTAATTGAGGAACAATGTTAGGCTCGAATTAGCAAGGCGACCATTGGCACGAAGCAGACCTTTCGTGTCCAGAAATGGGTTTAGAACTAAGAGTGAGCTCTTTTTATCAATCGGTTCTCTTAATAGTGATATATCGCGGCTGAAGTAGCGCGCTTGTGTATATGCTATTAGTGCGACCTTTGCCTTTTGTAACTCTATAGCATGATGTATATGCTATTAGTGCGACCTTTGCCTTTTGTAACTCTAGGTGCGTCACTGTGTTGCATGGGAAATTACGTGATCCCTTAATTTTGCGTTTGAGTTGTTCTATGAATTTGAACATATAAGCGACTACTCTGAGTGCTTTTTGAAACGAGGAAAATCGTTCAAGGATGTCGGCATCATCCAATAATGTGTGAAAGGTGGCGATTTTTCGACCTTCTGGGGCGATAATGTTGCGGATGGGGGATTGTGGCCAAGAATCAGGAGATTCTATCAACCATCGCGGTCCATTCCACCAGAGGGTGGTAGTGGCAAGGTGCAGTGGCTTGCACCCTCTTGTACCTAGATCGGCAGGATTGTCAGCAATGGCTACGGGACGCCAAGTGGCTGATCCCACTAGGTTAAGAATTTGAGACGTTCGGTTAGAAATATACGTCTTCCATGCATGGGATGGTTTTTCCAACCAGGCTAGTACAATTTCTGAATCGGACCACATATATAGTTTGCTTTTTGTCATATTTAAATGCATTTGCACCATGGCCACTAATTTTGAAAGTAGTAGTGCGCCACATAACTCAAGTCGTGGGAGACCTATAGTTTTTAAAGGTGCCACCTTTGCTTTTGCTACTAATAAGTGGCTTGTGGTCGTGGTGTCACTTTGCGTGCGCACATAGATAGTAGCGCACTATGCCTTTTCTGAGGCGTCACAAAAGCCATGTAATTCGACTTTGTGTTCGGGGGAGTAGTTTACCCATCGTGGAATTCGTATCTGAGAAATATCATTCAGATTGTTTGCGAACTGGGACCATTTTTCTAAGCGAAGCGGTTTCACTTGTTCGTCCCAGTCGGTTCCATCTAGCCATAATTCTTGTATTAAGATTTTCGTTTGGATCATAATTGACGAAAGCCATCCTGCGGGGTCGAAAAGTTTTGCCACCGTGGATAAAATCTGTCTTTTCGTTATGGCTGATAATGCGGATATGGACTCTGTTGTGTATGAGAACTGGTCCGATATCGCATTCCATTGGATGCCTAATGTTGTTGTTGTACTTTCCTTTTCGAAAATAAGGAAATTAGTGTCCAACAAATTTTCTTTTGGTATATTTTTTAATATAGTTGGGTGATTTGCCGTAATGTTTTTTAATGGAAACGTTTGCTTGTGGAATGGCTAAATATGGTGCACAGTTAACACCAAATGTAACTGTTTTTACTCTGAAGTCGCGTAAAGGACTGGTGGGGGATCTTCGGAACATAATACGTTGAAAATCTTGGTCGTCTTTATGTATGACTATTTGCCGATACAATTTCTCAACGGCCCCATTGAATACGTATTTGAATACACGACAATTTAATATCAAAAGCAATAAATCTGTGTGTGTGGGTCCCGTAAATAGGATATCATTTAGGGAAATCCTGAACTAGTGGTTTTCGAAGCATTAAAAACATTTCTTACTTTTGTTGTGTTTTTTTTTTGTCTGCGTGATGTACCAGGTAAAAGGAGTAGTATTTGCTGTTGACGATTTTCTCCCCTGGGGTTACTTCTTCCATGTGATCTAAATGGAGGTATTCTTCTAACACACCATAATACTCTGATTTGAGTTCACCTTTTTTAAGTAGGTTTCTTTCCATACATAGAAACTGCTGGATCGCAGAGGTGCGAAAGTGACTTAAGGCGAGTGTGTTAGAAAATTGTTGTTTAAGTGGTAGTCGCACGACGTACCGACCATTTTCTGATCTAGTAGTTGTGGCTTTGTAAAAGTCTTCACAATACTGATCTTCAGGGGTTGTGACTGATATGTGGGTGGAGTTCATCTACTTCCCAAAATTTTTTCAATTGTGAATTGAGGTATTCGTTAGAGATTTTCTCAACCTGAGTTGTCATCGTGGCAACTGGTTCCGCAACTAGTCCACTTAGGACCCATCCTAAAATGGTATTTTGCGCCAGAAGTGTTTTTGTGATATTCTCAATACCTTTGAGTATTATCTGTGGTATGAGATCACTGCCTAATAGAAGATCTATTTGAGCGGGGGTGTTGCAGTTTGGGTCTGCTTGCTTTAGGTGTGCCAATGCTTTTTATTTATATGATAGCTCGGTGGCATATTGATTAATTGCGGTAAGCCAATAGCTTCTGCTTGTATGCGCTTATCCGCTTTGGAGGAGAAGAGGGTAATGGGGCAGGTTTTATTTGAGTTTTGAACAACTCTTCCGCCCATTCCCGTAATTTCAAAAAAATTACCAAAATGGGGTCCCAATGTGTCGATAAAACCGACAAATAATTTGAAACAGTGGATTGAAGCTTTATGAATTCTTCACTTGTTTCTTTCTGAATTTTTGGTAAATTTATTAGTATCGTCACTTACTTGTCGACCAATATTCTCTCGTTTCCGTAACGTGCTTTAAAAGCTTCCTAAGCGAAATTGAAACTTTCGTCATTGAGAAGGAACTGTTTGATTATTACGTCTGCTTGACCTTTGGTTTTGTATCTGAGGTGATACAATTTCTGCGCTTGCGATAATTTCGGATGGTTTATGTACACATGTCCCGGAAGGACGGCCACTGCTCATAACCACCATGAAATATATCTGTGTCGCATACTGGAACTTTAAGGTGAATGCCTGAACTTGACTCTTGGGCTTGTCTTTGTGGCAGCTCTACTCTCGTTTGTGGAGTAGGTGCAAATGATTTGATTAGTTTTAGTTGATCAGAAATCATGGCTTTTGTCTCTTCGAATTGGTATGAGCAATTTTCGTATTTTGAGCAAGCCGAGGATTTGAAATTTTCTGGTCATAAGCCGCTTGGAGACGCGTCCAAAAATTGTCTAATTGTCTTTTTTGATTTCTAATACCGATTTAGTTTTGTATCACCTTGCTTTGAACGTGTAGCTTCTGGCGGTGTACATGGACCTTTTTCGTCTGCAACCATTTTTGGAACTTTTAGCAACTGAGTTGTTTTAGATTCCTTTGAGTCTGAGCTCATTTAAAAGATACATATATAGAATAAATCAAAACGTCTTAACCTTAACACCTTAACTTTTAGATGTTGGGAAAAAGTTTCTTATATAAAATGTTGAATAGAAGATTCTTTTGTATGTAAAAGTTTCAAAAAAATCAATAAAATCAATGTCTTTTTGGTAAACTGAGAATTCAAAAATATTTTCGCATATAGAAATGTATTTATTTGATTTGACGAGAACTCTTTTAAGTAAATAAGAGTTTTGAACGAAATTGATATAAAGATAAAGCTTTACGTATCTGATAATATATGTAATCGCAAACTCTTTTAAGTTAATAAGAGTTTTGAAATGAAATAAGTAATTAATCACTTAAATTTGGTTTAATTATTTTTTAATGACCGGAAATATTTTATGTATTTTATTTTTCTATGTATATTTCTTTATACGATATATATTTGATGTTCAAACCAAGTTAAGACTGCAAATAACAAGGAATAGAATTGTTCAAATTATTCATGAAAATAAGTTTATCAAACACACCTCCATGGTACCTAAACCAAAGTTCTTGCAAAGGCATATTATAGCACGTTTGCAGTTTGCAAATAAATACCAATTCTGGGCAGAAAAGTGGCAGAATATAGTGTTTAGTGACGAAAAAAATTCAATTTGGACGGCTCAGATCATTGCAAGAAATATTGGACAGATTCGCGTCAGGAACGACGTTCCTACTACAGGCGAGGCTTTGGAGGCGGTATCTTGATGGTATGGGCTGTAATCTGCTTCAATGGAAATACACCTATATCCAATATATCCACTCAAATGAATGCTAGTATGTATGCAAATCTTTTGGACAGTGAGTTGATAGAATTTGCTGGAAATATTTATGGCGATAACTGGACATATCAGCAGGATAACGCTTCAATCCACACGGCACAGGTTATGAAGCGCTTCTTTAATGACAGACAAATTCCCTTATTACGATGGCCAGCATTAAGTCCGGACCTAAATCCGATCGAAGATCTTTGAGGGATCCTCTCTGCACGTGTTTTCCAAAACGGAAGGCAGTTTGAGACAGTACGTCTCCTTAAATTAGCCATAGAGCAAGAATGGGCCAATATTGACATAACTATTCTACAGTTATTAGTTAATTCTATGCCAAAGCGGCTTAATTTAGTTTTAAAAAATAAGGCAAAACTATTGACTATTAAAGTAGAGATGTCTTTTAGTTGAACTCAAATGAATAAGATTTACAGGGAAAAATAGAAAAATGCACATATAAATATTTACTATAAGCATAATATTAAATTTTGTTTTTTAGTTTAAAAAAATATTTGAAATTTGTTATTTTTTTTTTTTATATCTTATGTAATAATAAAAATAAACCTGCATACCCAGAAATATTTTGCAATTTTGTAATCTTTTCTTTTTTTTGCAAAAAGTTGATGCACATATAATTATTTGTATGAGGTATAGGTGGATATTTTATTTATTATGTGCTAATGAGCGCTCGTTTTAGAGGTCACTGCAATTTGTACATATGCATGTATGTACACATGTATTACGCTTTGGTTTTTTACACAATCGTGCTTGTTTTTGTTGATCAAAAATCAAGTGGTATTGCGGGAAATGTGCCAATGTGGACATTGAATGTATTTTATATACAATCCTGATTGGTTTTGTTAGCCGAAAACCAAGGTGTATCGACGAATATATGCCAATGTGGACTTTGAAGCAGTGAGCGTATCTACATATTTAACAATACACTTATGTACAAATTTTGTATTTTATAAAAATCCTTTTTTTTATATTTATTGTTATAAATGGTACCCAATATCGACCGGGTATGTTATTCAGCATATATTGTATATATTTATATGCGCCCGCATGTGCATATATAGTATATATACGTATATGTATATGTACATATATACATATGTATGTTCGTAAGAAAAAGCCACGAAAAGAGAATTAATCGACCGCAAGTAATTTTCTCAAGTTCACTAGTTTTTATGTATGTATATGTATATATTTCTATAATTGCGCCGCATATAGTACATGTTTATGTAAATATATACATAGGTTCGCAGTGATAAGAAGCCGCGAAAATAAATTTAGATATATGTACATACACATGTATATGTATATTTGAAAAATATATAGGGGAAGGTGGGGAATGTTGGGCCACGTTTTGATTTCGGTTAAAAAGTCACATAAAAGTTATTTTTTGTGAAAATTCCAAAGCATGGATTTGTAGTGCGAGTCGTAACCT
This sequence comes from Bactrocera correcta, assembly GCA_027475135.1. Lineage (NCBI taxonomy): Eukaryota > Metazoa > Arthropoda > Insecta > Diptera > Tephritidae > Bactrocera > Bactrocera correcta. The sequence continues at coordinate 36,547,044 of CM050322.1, read as the reverse complement.
TCCTTTTGATAACATTGGTTTGATAAAATTCTACAAAAATTTAAAAGTTATAGCCATTGGCGCAAAAAACCTGATTTTGCGATTTTGAAAAAAAGGTGGGGAATGTCGGGCCAGTCTGGAAATCGATTCAAACATGATTGTTACCGATGAAAAACGTTTATTTATCAATGGAAATGAAAGAGAGATTCATAAATAATAAGAAAAATAGGAATTGGCGAAAAAAATTATTCCGACTCGCAGTGGATGCAGGTGTAAGTGTTCGGGTTCGGTCCGGCACATTTCAAGTGAACCAATCGATCACAAACGATGCAATGGGCCGTGTTTTGACGATTCTCGTGCTTCGGCATCTTTTTCTTGCAAATCGTGCAAAAATCGAAGTCCTCTTCGATGTCGGTTTCGGTCGGAGACGGGCTTCTCTTCCGTGGCGTCTTCGATTTACCACGGCCTTTTTGCTTCTTGGCTGCTGGTTCATCGGCTGCCTTCGTCAATTTTTGCCGTTTTTTTTCGGTCTTGTCACGCAGATCTGCGACATCATCAGGCGATGTCAAAATCGTTGACTCCATTGTCTTGCGGCCACGTTTTGATTTCGGTGCAGGTGTGCCCAATTTCAACGGGCCAACCGATTTCAATGCATCACGGAGCTGTGGAGCCGAAACAAGACACAACGACGATGATGCAGCACACTTGTTGAAGCTGGGGCACTTGTCGAAGCCTCCGATGTTGACACCTCCTCATTCGCAGCAGTCACAATGGCATCACCAGAGGCAAGAACTCGACGTTGATTGTCGGCGTCTTTCTCTTCGTCACCGAACAAATTTTCGCCGCTCAGTTCCGAAGCGACAAAGTCAACTTCAGTGAAAATTTGCGGGTTGAACGGGTAGATGCCAGTTGTTCGGAAGCCGGATTTGATGGTTTTCGGCGTTAACATAACATCGAGGTACTGATCGACAAGGAGCGGCACATGATGCAGATCGAAAGTTACACCAATGTTGGACTTTTTCCATGCATCATGCTTCACAATAATCATGCCTTTAAATGGTGCAAATACCGCAACGTCTAGCGGCTGCATTTTGTGCGTACATTTCGGCGGAAAAGACGGCAACGTGATGCCATGATCCAACGCCAAATCTATCGCCTCGATCGATAAATGCGAACCGTGGTTGTCCAGCAGCAACATGGTTGGCGAATCGGCATTAGCACCGGTGTGCTTGATGAAATGACGCATGAATTGAGGGAATACGTCAGAGTTCATGTAAACACAACCGTTCGCAGCAACAACAGCGCCATGACTCGCATGAGTCATAAAAATCTCTTTCATGTTGACTCGGGGAAAGAGGAAGAATGGCGGTATAGACTGGCCACTAGCGCTGACGGCCAAAGCCAAAGACACATTGGTGCCTTTTTAGGTAGATGTTGATGAGCCGACCTGCTTTTGTCCTTTGCGCGCGATGGTTTTGACAGGTCTGGTTGGCACGGTCGGGCACTTGGTTTCATCAATGTTCCATATTCGGTGAGGTTCAAACGGCGTCTTACCGAGAACGGATGAAAGGTTGGCAAAGAATGCATCGACATTCTCTTTGTTGAATCGCTTCGCACGGCTCTGGCTTACTTGCTCTGGTGTTCGCAGTGACAAATTTTTGTGGCGTTTCATGAACGCCAACTGCCAATCCTTACTCGCCTGTTGATTGTCGTTCCATGGATCCGGATACGACGCGCCAACTTTCCGAGCAAATTCATACGCGAGCTTACGAAGCTCCATCAAACTAATTTCATAGTTGATGTCGCTGGCCTGGAGAATGTAGCTTATCAGCGCCTTCTCTTGTTCGATGTTGAAGATATGAAATAAAAAAACAAAATTATTTATTATTCGTTGAAAGAAAAAGAAAGAAACCAGTAGAACTCACTGTTTTTGTGCCCATCGTCGTGCTTTCAGCCAGCAAATTCTTCATTACATCGGCATTGGCAGTAGTAACGTCGATGCTCGCACCATCAAATGCTGCAATATAACGCATCAGGTTGGTCTTCGGAATTTTGTGTGCCGTCGCAGATTGTCGAACGCTGTTGTGATGTATTTTCACCGACTTGATCGCCTCCAAAATGTTGTCGAAATCAACAATTTTCTCTTGTTTGGGATGGTACCGCGGCATAATGACTAAAAAAATTTTTCGGCGCACGAAACTATCAGGAAATGTTGAAAAACTATTGTGTTGTTGAAATTCTGCACGAAAAATCTTTTATACACGTCAAATGTATGAATAATATGAATAAATATATGAAGTTGGCATATCAAATGTAAAAAACTATGTGGCCCGACATTCCCCGTAATGTCGCTCATATTTGCAAAATAGCGGTGGATACTGAACACAATGTAAATTCGTGCAAAATTTCTTTTGTGTGTCGAAGGCTAAAGGCTCAACTAATATTATAAACATATTTACCTGGATAAATTTATTGGAAAATGTGAAAAAAATCAACTGTACACAGAGTTGAAAAAAAGCTTTCGGAGTGTCGAATTTCGTTTTGTTGTCGCAGAGAGGTTATAACACGTGTTCACAGCTCGAGTGCTATATAGAAACTGAGCTTAGTATGAGACGAGCCGATGACAGTTGGTTGCAGCTGTCAACCTATATTAGGGAAAAAAATATCGCGCTGGCCCGGGATTCCCTGCCCAACATTCTCCACCTTCCCTTATGTATATTTTAAGCCATCCTGCCTATACTTGATTAAGTATAAGGGGTATTGCTGGAAAACTGTACAAGTAAATACTTGAATATTTTATTGTTTTTTGGGGATAGTTTCTGTGTTATAACACAACGGTAAGCAATTACCGGCAATCAATAATCCGCTATATACATATGTACAGTACCAAACTGCTTTGTTTGAGGTTTCTCGGTTTTTACTGGAAAATAAACCGGATACTGAAAACAATTTGATAACGGTTTTCTGTTCTTTTTTGACCGGAATTTTGGTCAAACCGTAACTTTAATTTTATGAAATTAAATCATACATATGTATTTGCATGTGTAAAACGTACAAATTGTAAGGAAACTATACAACTCACTTTGCTTTCCTTCAGGGGCTTTTGGGGATAATATGAGTTTCGTAGGAAGCATCGAAAGCCTGGATCCCAGTCAGTGTGGAACTTTAATCCGAACTAAACTTCCTACCGTCCTGTACCGTTCTCCCCGGTACCACCGTCAAGTGTTACGTCGGGAGGATGGTTGAGTGATACTCATGCGTACGTGATGGTAAAATACATTCAGTTACAAATTGCATTTACTTGGCCCCACCTCTGTTGGTCTGATAACCTCCCTTGTACATTGTTCGTCGCCAACCCTTCCCGTCACATCAATGTTAATGTGTTTGGGTCGTGGTTGTTCATTACATTTAACAGCTCTCTTCTCCGCCGCTGTTCGCTAGCACGTTGGGATTTCATAACCCTGGCTGCCACTTCGCAAGCAGCTTTTCATTTCTCTATTGATTCGACCATTTGGTTTACCAAATTATCAGGAGTTGGGTCTACACCGAACCCATTTTTTAAGTGTTGCCTCTCATGATGATATTTCGGGCAATAGAAGAATGTGTGTTCTACATTTTTGATGGTATCGCCTCCGCAATAATCGCATGTATCGTTATTTTCGTGTCCGAATCATTTCAAATGTGCTTTGAAGCAGCCATGTCTTGTGAGGATTTGAGTTAGGTAGAAATCTACCTCACCTTGTGGTCTGTTTAGCTATGGTTCAACGTTGGGGATCAGTCGGAATATCCACCGCCCGTTTTCGCTTTCCTCCCAGCGTTTTTGCCAGTGATTCACGGTCTCCGCCCTTGCAATTTCTTTTTGTGTAGTATGCGCTAACCTGTCATTTGGAAGACATTGAATTTCTTTGGCCAAGAGGTTCAAAGGGTGTAGGCCCGAAATTATTAGGGCACCATCCTCCGATACTCTGCGGAACGCAGAGCATACTCCCAGCGTGCAAGTGGCATATATAGAAAAAAGGCCACGGCGATAAGATTTTATTTCGAGGGCTTTTCCCCATACCTGGACACCGTACAGCGCGACTGACTTTAATACACCAGCAAATAGTCGTCTTCTTTTTTGCTTTGGCCCGCGGGCATTTAGCATTAACCGGGTCAAGACTATTTGCCGATACAATTTCTCAACGGCCCCATTGAATACGTATTTGAATACACGACAATTTAATATCAAAAGCAATAAATCTGTGTGTGTGGGTCCCGTAAATAGGATATCATTTAGGGAAATCCTGAACTAGTGGTTTTCGAAGCATTAAAAACATTTCTTACTTTTGTTGTGTTTTTTTTTTTGTCTGCGTGATGTACCAGGTAAAAGGAGTAGTATTTGCTGTTGACGATTTTCTCCCCTGGGGTTACTTCTTCCATGTGATCTAAATGGAGGTATTCTTCTAACACACCATAATACTCTGATTTGAGTTCACCTTTTTTAAGTAGGTTTCTTTCCATACATAGAAACTGCTGGATCGCAGAGGTGCGAAAGTGACTTAAGGCGAGTGTGTTAGGAAATTGTTGTTTAAGTGGTAGTCGCACGACGTACCGACCATTTTCTGATCTAGTAGTTGTGGCTTTGTAAAAGTCTTCACAATACTGATCTTCAGGGGTTGTGACTGATATGTGGGTGGAGTTCATCTACTTCCCAAAATTTTTTCAATTGTGAATTGAGGTATTCGTTAGAGATTTTCTCAACCTGAGTTGTCATCGTGGCAACTGGTTCCGCAACTAGTCCACTTAGGACCCATCCTAAAATGGTATTTTGCGCCAGAAGTGTTTTTGTGATTTTCTCAATACCTTTGAGTATTATCTGTGGTATGAGATCACTGCCTAATAGAAGATCTATTTGAGCGGGGGTGTTGCAGTTTGGGTCTGCTTGCTTTAGGTGTGCCAATGCTTTTTATTTATATGATAGCTCGGTGGCATATTGATTAATTGCGGTAAGCCAATAGCTTCTGCTTGTATGCGCTTATCCGCTTTGGAGGAGAAGAGGGTAATGGGGCAGGTTTTATTTGAGTTTTGAACAACTCTTCCGCCCATTCCCGTAATTTCAAAAAAATTACCAAAATGGGGTCCCAATGTGTCGATAAAACCGACAAATAATTTGAAACAGTGGATTGAAGCTTTATGAATTCTTCACTTGTTTCTTTCTGAATTTTTGGTAAATTTATTAGTATCGTCACTTACTTGTCGACCAATATTCTCTCGTTTCCGTAACGTGCTTTAAAAGCTTCCTAAGCGAAATTGAAACTTTCGTCATTGAGAAGGAACTGTTTGATTATTACGTCTGCTTGACCTTTGGTTTTGTATCTGAGGTGATACAATTTCTGCGCTTGCGATAATTTCGGATGGTTTATGTACACATGTCCCGGAAGGACGGCCACTGCTCATAACCACCATGAAATATATCTGTGTCGCATACTGGAACTTTAAGGTGAATGCCTGAACTTGACTCTTGGGCTTGTCTTTGTGGCAGCTCTACTCTCGTTTGTGGAGTAAATGATTTGATTAGTTTTAGTTGATCAGAAATCATGGCTTTTGTCTCTTCGAATTGGTATGAGCAATTTTCGTATTTTGAGCAAGCCGAGGATTTGAAATTTTCTGGTCATAAGCCGCTTGGAGACGCGTCCAAAAATTGTCTAATTGTCTTTTTTGATTTCTAATACCGATTTAGTTTTGTATCACCTTGCTTTGAACGTGTAGCTTCTGGCGGTGTACATGGACCTTTTTCGTCTGCAACCATTTTTGGAACTTTTAGCAACTGAGTTGTTTTAGATTCCTTTGAGTCTGAGCTCATTTAAAAGATACATATATAGAATAAATCAAAACGTCTTAACCTTAACACCTTAACTTTTAGATGTTGGGAAAAAGTTTCTTATATAAAATGTTGAATAGAAGATTCTTTTGTATGTAAAAGTTTCAAAAAAATCAATAAAATCAATGTCTTTTTGGTAAACTGAGAATTCAAAAATATTTTCGCATATAGAAATGTATTTATTTGATTTGACGAGAACTCTTTTAAGTAAATAAGAGTTTTGAACGAAATTGATATAAAGATAAAGCTTTACGTATCTGATAATATATGTAATCGCAAACTCTTTTAAGTTAATAAGAGTTTTGAAATGAAATAAGTAATTAATCACTTAAATTTGGTTTAATTATTTTTTAATGACCGGAAATATTTTATGTATTTTATTTTTCTATGTATATTTCTTTATACGATATATATTTGATGTTCAAACCAAGTTAAGACTGCAAATAACAAGGAATAGAATTGTTCAAATTATTCATGAAAATAAGTTTATCAAACACACCTCCATGGTACCTAAACCAAAGTTCTTGCAAAGGCATATTATAGCACGTTTGCAGTTTGCAAATAAATACCAATTCTGGGCAGAAAAGTGGCAGAATATAGTGTTTAGTGACGAAAAAAATTCAATTTGGACGGCTCAGATCATTGCAAGAAATATTGGACAGATTCGCGTCAGGAACGACGTTCCTACTACAGGCGAGGCTTTGGAGGCGGTATCTTGATGGTATGGGCTGTAATCTGCTTCAATGGAAATACACCTATATCCAATATATCCACTCAAATGAATGCTAGTATGTATGCAAATCTTTTGGACAGTGAGTTGATAGAATTTGCTGGAAATATTTATGGCGATAACTGGACATATCAGCAGGATAACGCTTCAATCCACACGGCACAGGTTATGAAGCGCTTCTTTAATGACAGACAAATTCCCTTATTACGATGGCCAGCATTAAGTCCGGACCTAAATCCGATCGAAGATCTTTGAGGGATCCTCTCTGCACGTGTTTTCCAAAACGGAAGGCAGTTTGAGACAGTACGTCTCCTTAAATTAGCCATAGAGCAAGAATGGGCCAATATTGACATAACTATTCTACAGTTATTAGTTAATTCTATGCCAAAGCGGCTTAATTTAGTTTTAAAAAATAAGGCAAAACTATTGACTATTAAAGTAGAGATGTCTTTTAGTTGAACTCAAATGAATAAGATTTACAGGGAAAAATAGAAAAATGCACATATAAATATTTACTATAAGCATAATATTAAATTTTGTTTTTTAGTTTAAAAAAATATTTGAAATTTGTTATTTTTTTTTTTTTATATCTTATGTAATAATAAAAATAAACCTGCATACCCAGAAATATTTTGCAATTTTGTAATCTTTTCTTTTTTTTGCAAAAAGTTGATGCACATATAATTATTTGTATGAGGTATAGGTGGATATTTTATTTATTATGTGCTAATGAGCGCTCGTTTTAGAGGTCACTGCAATTTGTACATATGCATGTATGTACACATGTATTACGCTTTGGTTTTTTACACAATCGTGCTTGTTTTTGTTGATCAAAAATCAAGTGGTATTGCGGGAAATGTGCCAATGTGGACATTGAATGTATTTTATATACAATCCTGATTGGTTTTGTTAGCCGAAAACCAAGGTGTATCGACGAATATATGCCAATGTGGACTTTGAAGCAGTGAGCGTATCTACATATTTAACAATACACTTATGTACAAATTTTGTATTTTATAAAAATCCTTTTTTTTATATTTATTGTTATAAATGGTACCCAATATCGACCGGGTATGTTATTCAGCATATATTGTATATATTTATATGCGCCCGCATGTGCATATATAGTATATATACGTATATATATATGTACATATATACATATGTATGTTCGTAAGAAAAAGCCACGAAAAGAGAATTAATCGACCGCAAGTAATTTTCTCAAGTTCACTAGTTTTTATGTATGTATATGTATATATTTCTATAATTGCGCCGCATATAGTACATGTTTATGTAAATATATACATAGGTTCGCAGTGATAAGAAGCCGCGAAAATAAATTTAGATATATGTACATACACATGTATGTGTATATTTGAAAAATATATAGGGGAAGGTGGGGAATGTTGGGCCACGTTTTGATTTCGGTTAAAAAGTCACATAAAAGTTATTTTTTGTGAAAATTCCAAAGCATGGATTTGTAGTGCGAGTCGTAACCTTCCTTTTGATAACATTGGTTTGATAAAATTCTACAAAAATTTAAAAGTTATAGCCATTGGCGCAAAAAACCTGATTTTGCGATTTTGAAAAAAAGGTGGGGAATGTCGGGCCAGTCTGGAAATCGATTCAAACATGATTGTTACCGATGAAAAACGTTTATTTATCAATGGAAATGAAAGAGAGATTCATAAATAATAAGAAAAATAGGAATTGGCGAAAAAAATTATTCCGACTCGCAGTGGATGCAGGTGTAAGTGTTCGGGTTCGGTCCGGCACATTTCAAGTGAACCAATCGATCACAAACGATGCAATGGGCCGTGTTTTGACGATTCTCGTGCTTCGGCATCTTTTTCTTGCAAATCGTGCAAAAATCGAAGTCCTCTTCGATGTCGGTTTCGGTCGGAGACGGGCTTCTCTTCCGTGGCGTCTTCGATTTACCACGGCCTTTTTGCTTCTTGGCTGCTGGTTCATCGGCTGCCTTCGTCAATTTTTGCCGTTTTTTTTCGGTCTTGTCACGCAGATCTGCGACATCATCAGGAGATGTCAAAATCGTTGACTCCATTGTCTTGCGGCCACGTTTTGATTTCGGCGCAGGTGTGCCCAATTTCAACGGGCCAACCGATTTCAATGCATCACGGAGCTGTGGAGCCGAAACAAGACACAACGACGATGATGCAGCACACTTGTTGAAGCTGGGGCACTTGTCGAAGCCTCCGATGTTGACACCTCCTCATTCGCAGCAGTCACAATGGCATCACCAGAGGCAAGAACTCGACGTTGATTGTCGGCGTCTTTCTCTTCGTCACCGAACAAATTTTCGCCGCTCAGTTCCGAAGCGACAAAGTCAACTTCAGTGAAAATTTGCGGGTTGAACGGGTAGATGCCAGTTGTTCGGAAGCCGGATTTGATGGTTTTCGGCGTTAACATAACATCGAGGTACTGATCGACAAGGAGCGGCACATGATGCAGATCGAAAGTTACACCAATGTTGGACTTTTTCCATGCATCATGCTTCACAATAATCATGCCTTTAAATGGTGCAAATACCGCAACGTCTAGCGGCTGCATTTTGTGCGTACATTTCGGCGGAAAAGACGGCAACGTGATGCCATGATCCAACGCCAAATCTATCGCCTCGATCGATAAATGCGAACCGTGGTTGTCCAGCAGCAACATGGTTGGCGAATCGGCATTAGCACCGGTGTGCTTGATGAAATGACGCATGAATTGAGGGAATACGTCAGAGTTCATGTAAACACAACCGTTCGCAGCAACAACAGCGCCATGACTCGCATGAGTCATAAAAATCTCTTTCATGTTGACTCGGGGAAAGAGGAAGAATGGCGGTATAGACTGGCCACTAGCGCTGACGGCCAAAGCCAAAGACACATTGGTGCCTTTTTAGGTAGATGTTGATGAGCCGACCTGCTTTTGTCCTTTGCGCGCGATGGTTTTGACAGGTCTGGTTGGCACGGTCGGGCACTTGGTTTCATCAATGTTCCATATTCGGTGAGGTTCAAACGGCGTCTTACCGAGAACGGATGAAAGGTTGGCAAAGAATGCATCGACATTCTCTTTGTTGAATCGCTTCGCACGGCTCTGGCTTACTTGCTCTGGTGTTCGCAGTGACAAATTTTTGTGGCGTTTCATGAACGCCAACTGCCAATCCTTACTCGCCTGTTGATTGTCGTTCCATGGATCCGGATACGACGCGCCAACTTTCCGAGCAAATTCATACGCGAGCTTACGAAGCTCCATCAAACTAATTCCATAGTTGATGTCGCTGGCCTGGAGAATGTAGCTTATCAGCGCCTTCTCTTGTTCGATGTTGAAGATATGAAATAAAAAAAAAAAATTATTTATTATTCGTTGAAAGAAAAAGAAAGAAACCAGTAGAACTCACTGTTTTTGTGCCCATCGTCGTGCTTTCAGCCAGCAAATTCTTCATTACATCGGCATTGGCAGTAGTAACGTCGATGCTCGCACCATCAAATGCTGCAATATAACGCATCAGGTTGGTCTTCGGAATTTTGTGTGCCGTCGCAGATTGTCGAACGCTGTTGTGATGTATTTTCACCGACTTGATCGCCTCCAAAATGTTGTCGAAATCAACAATTTTCTCTTGTTTGGGATGGTACCGCGGCATAATGACTAAAAAAATTTTTCGGCGCACGAAACTATCAGGAAATGTTGAAAAACTATTGTGTTGTTGAAATTCTGCACGAAAAATCTTTTATACACGTCAAATGTATGAATAATATGAATAAATATATGAAGTTGGCATATCAAATGTAAAAAACTATGTGGCCCGACATTCCCCGTAATGTCGCTCATATTTGCAAAATAGCGGTGGATACTGAACACAATGTAAATTCGTGCAAAATTTCTTTTGTGTGTCGAAGGCTAAAGGCTCAACTAATATTATAAACATATTTACCTGGATAAATTTATTGGAAAATGTGAAAAAAATCAACTGTACACAGAGTTGAAAAAAAGCTTTCGGAGTGTCGAATTTCGTTTTGTTGTCGCAGAGAGGTTATAACACGTGTTCACAGCTCGAGTGCTATATAGAAACTGAGCTTAGTATGAGACGAGCCGATGACAGTTGGTTGCAGCTGTCAACCTATATTAGGGAAAAAAATATCGCGCTGGCCCGGGATTCCCTGCCCAACATTCTCCACCTTCCCTTATGTATATTTTAAGCAATCCTGCCTATACTTGATTAAGTATAAGGGGTATTGCTGGAAAACTGTACAAGTAAATACTTGAATATTTTATTGTTTTTTGGGGATAGTTTCTGTGTTATAACACAACGGTAAGCAATTACCGGCAATCAATAATCCGCTATATACATATGTACAGTACCAAACTGCTTTGTTTGAGGTTTCTCGGTTTTTACTGGAAAATAAACTGGATACTGAAAACAATTTGATAACGGTTTTCTGTTCTTTTTTGACCGGAATTTTGGTCAAACCGTAACTTTAATTTTATGAAATTAAATCATACATATGTATTTGCATGTGTAAAACGTACAAATTGTAAGGAAACTATACAACTCACTTTGCTTTCCTTCAGGGGCTTTTGGGGATAATATGAGTTTCGTAGGAAGCATCGAAAGCCTGGATCCCAGTCAGTGTGGAACTTTAATCCGAACTAAACTTCCTACCGTCCTGTACCGTTCTCCCCGGTACCACCGTCAAGTGTTACGTCGGGAGGATGGTTGAGTGATACTCATGCGTACGTGATGGTCAAACACATTCAGTTACAAATTGCATTTACTTGGCCCCACCTCTGTTGGTCTGATAACCTCCCTTGTACATTGTTCGTCGCCAACCCTTCCCGTCACATCAATGTTAATGTGTTTGGGTCGTGGTTGTTCATTACATTTAACAGCTCTCTTCTCCGCCGCTGTTCGCTAGCACGTTGGGATTTCATAACCCTGGCTGCCACTTCGCAAGCAGCTTTTCATTTCTCTATTGATTCGACCATTTGGTTTACCAAATTATCAGGAGTTGGGTCTACACCGAACCCATTTTTTAAGTGTTGCCTCTCATGATGATATTTCGGGCAATAGAAGAATGTGTGTTCTACATTTTTGATGGTATCGCCTCCGCAATAATCGCATGTATCGTTATTTTCGTGTCCGAATCATTTCAAATGTGCTTTGAAGCAGCCATGTCTTGTGAGGATTTGAGTTAGGTAGAAATCTACCTCACCTTGTGGTCTGTTTAGCTATGGTTCAACGTTGGGGATCAGTCGGAATATCCACCGCCCGTTTTCGCTTTCCTCCCAGCGTTTTTGCCAGTGATTCACGGTCTCCGCAATTTCTTTTTGTGTAGTATGCGCTAACCTGTCATTTGGAAGACATTGAATTTCTTTGGCCATGAGGTTCAAAGGGTGTAGGCCCGAAATTATTAGGGCACCATCCTCCGATACTCTGCGGAACGCAGAGCATACTCCCAGCGTGCAAGTGGCATATATAGAAAAAAGGCCACGGCGATAAGATTTTATTTCGAGGGCTTTTCCCCATACCTGGACACCGTACAGCGCGACTGACTTTAATACACCAGCAAATAGTCGTCTTCTTTTTTGCTTTGGCCCGCGGGCATTTAGCATTAACCGGGTCAAGACTCTGCACACTTTTGTAGCTTTGTCGCATGTGTACGCTAAGTGCTCTACTCTAGAATTTTGAAAAATTTGATTTTTTCATATATTTAAAGTTTAGGCTTTCAAAAATATGACCTTGGAAGGATTTTCCAAAATTCGACTTATTTTCGGAGATACAGCTGATTTTGTGAGGTGGCGTCCGTGTTCACTAGAATTGTCTCCTAAACTTTAAACGCGTTTTTATACAACCGATTTACTTGAAATTTTGTGTGAACCTTCTTTACATAATCCTTTATCGTTCCTACCAGTATCGTGTCAAAATTTTAGTTTATAATATTTAAAAAAAAAATTCAGGAATTTAAAAAAAAAGCGTAAAAAATTATTTTTATTTTCAGGCAGTCGCCATTTTTCCAAAAAAAAAAAATTCCTGTACACGGACTATAACAGCATCCTTACTGATTAAGAATTTCTTTTGATTTTTTTTCAGGCCACCAGGAGAGTCAGGATCAATGTCACCAGGATGCGCCATTTTTTTTACACCAAAAAACTGCCCAAAAATTTGATTTCTAGAGTAGAATACCCCCTGAAAGGACATCCTTACATCAAGAATAATCCCCAACTATTTAATTGCCGGTTGCGCCTTGTGCGTGTGCCTGTACTTGTACGTTACCTGTGCTTGTGCCTTTCCTTCTTTTCAAATGTGTCACCTCACCACACCGTTGTCTTTTGACAATTTTTAACACTTTTTTTTATATAATTTGGTTATAGCGTTACCGTGCCCGATTTTTTATTTTCCAAAAAAGATTTTGTGTTTTATACCACTAGTGCCGTCCGGTACGGCTTGAAGGATCACAGAAAGATTTCTTATAGAAAACTCGCGACTCTTACCCGTTGCTTTGGCAACGACTTTGTTGGCAAAAGAAAAAAGTCGAATTAAATGCCGGATAGAAGTTGACTGACTGGTACGTATAAGCGCACGGATCGTAAAAGAAAAAGAGCTCGGCGCCGTCCGTCAGTCCCTTTGCCCGTTGTGTCCTCGTGTGTGTGGTGTATATGATTCAGGTGGGTTGAGTGTGAGGTGTGGATGATGAATATGGTGTAGGTGTTTTTTTTTTTGTTTTTTTTTTTTTTGCCGGAGGGGGAATCTTACATAGATACTGCTACTTAGCTGTAGCAATATGCACGATTCGCACCGCCCGCTAAAGGTGCACCTCATTCGGGACCACGCACAGTCAGTATTACTTACTGTTCTGTACTTGCAAACGGTACGCCTACGTACTAAACCCTAACTCCGTCTCCTTTAGCTTTACTGAGACCCTGTGGGACCGCCGTTAGGCATTTCATCACAGGGCAAGCTTAGCCGGTGGGCTCACGTCATTTGAGCGGTATTCGCTGCTCTAGCTTCACTTCTTCTTTTCTGTTCTGCTCTCCTCAGGTCATGGAGTACCATGGCTGTCATCTTCTCCATAAGATTCCACACATGCCTCGAGTGCAACATATATGTCACTATATTGTCTGGCGTTATTCGATTAGATACTTCCTTTTCCACCATCATTCGCTCCTTTGTATATTTCCGACAGTGGAAAAATATGTGTTCTGCGTTCTCGGCATTGCTACCACAGAAAGAAAAAGCTATTCCCTCCTCGAGACCGTACTTATGCAAGTACTCCCTGAAGCATCCATGTCCTGTTAGGAACTGCGTCAAGTAATGATCTACCTCCCCGTGTTTTCGTTCCATCCATGCTTGTATGTTACCGACTAATCGGTATGTCCATCTCCCCTTGCTTGATGTATCTCAGCGTGTTTGCCATTCGTTTAAGCTGGCTTGTCTTTCTTCTCTACGCTCTGGCACTGTTAGTTTCCGGCCTGTGCCTTTACTTTTATCATATATTCGCTTAAGTTCAATATGCATTTTGTAGTTGAGCCTCGCATCAATCGTTACACCAAGATATTTCACAGCGGATTGTGTTGCAATGTTGTGCCCGTCTATGTTAAGCGAAATGGTTTCCAGCTTTTTCCTGCTAGTTATAAGCACTGCTTCCGTTTTATGGCCGGCAAGTTCGAGTTTTGCCTTCGTTAGCCACTGCTTTATCTTCAGTACAGTATGGCTACAGATACTTTGTATTTGATGGAGCTCCTTAGCTACTATTGTCACAGCAATATCATCTGCGTATCCAATTATTTGCACTTCTCTCGGTAGAGGGAGGCGCAATATTCCATCATAGAGTGTATTCCAAAGGAGTGGGCCTAGCACAGATCCTTGTGGCACAACACCTGTTACCCTATACTTTTTTGGTCCTTCGTCAGTGTCATACAGCAGGATCTTATCGGCCAAATAACTTTGTATGACATACAACAAATAGCTCGGTGTTTTTTTGAGCACTAATGCACGCATTATATGGGGCCAATGGGCCGAGTTAAACGCGTTTCTCACATCAAATGTGACGACCGCACAATATTCTTTGTTTCCGTACATCCACCTGTCTCCTTCAATAGCCTTTTCTGCTATACCTGCAACTTTCTTGATTGCATCAAGAGTTGACCGCTTTCTACGAAAACCATATTGGTTATCAGAGAGACCACCATCTCCTTCTAAATGATTTTCTAGACGTGTACAGATTATCCGCTCCAAGATTTTGCCCATCGTATCGATCATACAGAGCGGTCGATAGGAACTTGGTTCCCCTGCCGGTTTGTTTGGCTTCTGTAGGAGTACCAGTCGTTGTACTTTCCAAATTTTTGGGAACACTCCCTCACGAAGGCAACATGTATATAAATCCGAAAATGGCTGTGGATGATAGCTGATCGCAATTTTAAGAGCCCTATTCGGAATACCATCTAGTCCTGGTGCTTTGCTATTTTCAAAGCGCTCAGCAGCTTGAACAACTTCCTGCCCGGTGATTTCTGGCGCGTCTGCGACTTCTTCGCGATGATGATTTCCTTCCTCCTGATTTTGTTGTGGGAATAGAGTCTCTACTACATTTTTGAGTAATGAAAGACACGTAGGCGCTTGACATTTTCCACCCTTAATCCTTGACATTACAATCCTATACGCTGCTCTCCACGGATTTTCGTCAACTTTTCGCATAATTCTTTGAAACATGTCATTTTGCTCTTTTTTATTGCCTTTTTTAGGTTGTTGCGTTTCTTTTTGAATGCTTCTCGCAGGCTGTCACAATCTAAGCTGTGTATGTTTCGTTGAAAACGGCGCCTCGCTTCGTGACTTTCACTTCTCAGAGATTCGATTTCTCGATTCCACCAATAAGCAGGCTTTCTCTGTGCGGCTGTCCTCTTTTTTTTCATAGCGGCATCACAGGCTTTGCTAATGTGTTGAACCAACAATTTAGCCTGTTG
Organism: Bactrocera correcta; assembly: GCA_027475135.1. NCBI lineage: Eukaryota > Metazoa > Arthropoda > Insecta > Diptera > Tephritidae > Bactrocera > Bactrocera correcta. Next base: position 36,531,514 of record CM050322.1, on the reverse strand, counting down.
GTCTATGTCATCACTTCCGTTTACGTTTTCATCCAGTATTAACTTAAAAAGCTCCTCATCTAGGCTTTCAATTCTCCACCTCTTGGATTGCACCTTTTGGTGGCAAACTTTTCCTTGTTGTATACTCTTGCTGATGCTTAACATTATAGCTACATGGTCACTTTGGGTATTCATGTCGCATATCCGCCATTCTATATATCGATATAGTACCCTGCTGGCAAAAGCTATATCTATGATAGAGCCACGCCCATTCTTCTCGAAGGTGTTTTGTCTTCCTGTGTTAAGCAGTACCACGTCTAGAACACCAAATGCTTTCAGTAATGCGCTACCTCTTAGATTTGTATTTTTGCTACCCCATTCTAGTGCCCAGGCATTAAAGTCACCTGCAATTATATTAGGTGTAGTTGTCATCGCATCCTTTACCAAGTCGTCAAGTATTTTTTCATATTCCGCATGTGGTATACTTGGCGGTATATAGCAGCTGTAGAAGTAAATCCCCCATATTTTGGCTCTTGTGTAGTATGCCTTGTCAATTAGTGGTTTGTCTTGCATCAACTTATCTCCGCATGCCCATATTGCAACCTTTTTTGTGGTGTCGGAAATCCACTTGTCAGAGTCTTTATTTTTATACTGCTCACTGATTAATGCAATGTCTATTTTATTTTCGTAAATGTTTTGCGTCAAGAGATCATGGGCCGCTTCGCAGTGGTTTAGGTTTATTTGTAATATTTTCATCTTTTAGGTTTTTTGAGCGCTGCTGTATATATGGGGCATTTCCGGCTTCCTATCTGATGGTCTATGTTTGTGTTTCCACTGCATTTACATGCCTTGCAGGAAGGATTGTTAACACAATCTTTGGCGAAATGACCCTCCTCTCCGCATTTAATACAGCACTTGCTTCTGTCTTCTGGGTTGCTGCATGCTTTCGCCACATGTCCATACTCTAAACATCTGAAACATTTCTTCAGTTGCGCTTTTTCCCTGATTCTGCAGATTGTCCAGCCGATTTTTATCTTTTGTGCTGCTAGTAGGTGCTTTGCTTCCTGTGCCTGAAGGCTTATGATTGCTTTCTGCGTGCCTGCATATGCTGGTCTAATGCTTTTAATGCACTCTACGCTAAATAGACGCAGCTCTTCAAATTCTGAACGAATTGCCTGTGCTATATCCTCTTTCGTCGTTATATCGTCCAAGTCTCGCACTTCCACTGTGATTTCTTGTGTTAGAGATCTTATTTGTGCCTGATCTCCTAGTATCTTCCCTATTTCCTCTCTATATTCCTTAGTACTTCCTGTCTGCGCTTTCTTTAGCTCCAACAGTATCTCACCTTTAGCTGTCTTTTTAATTCGTGTGACATTTTCGCCAAGCACCTGCAGATTTTCATTCTGCTTAACCGCCCGAAGTGTGTCTGCGTAAGACATGTCACCGGTTTTTGCGATAACAATCGCTTCTGGCCGAAGGCGTGGTACGGCGTTTTCCTTCTTCTTATTTTTATTTTTTTGGGCTTTACTTGGTATCGTGATCCAGGTATCTTCCCTTGTCGCGTTCTTTTCTACTATCCCGAGATTTCTGCTTTCTCCTGTTTTTACAATTGGTTCGTCATGCGTTGTTTTAGTCCTTTTTGGAGGGGTTCGTCGCTCTATCTGCTAGTCACGTGGTCTTTTCGGTGTGACTTCAGCAGTCGTCTGTTCCATAGCTCCTCTTCTTCCTAAGTTAGCTTCCCGTTGTCTAATATAATCATCTTGTGCACGGGTGTAGAGCTTCGATATTGCGCTAAGCAGTTCCCTCATGGGATTGTTGATAGTGCGTTGCGGCGGATGCATCATATCCGTTAGCTTTTGTATCATATCTCCCAGTTTATACATATGCTCACGTTGCGACTGCGCTTCTTCCAATATCGGGGTGTTCTCCTGAAGCGTTGGAGGTGACGACTTCGACCTCGCTGGTCTTTGTGCGGAGAGCACCTTCACTGGCGATCTAGCCAAACGCGAGGCTTTTTTAAAGGGGTCCACTCCTGGCATCGTAAATTGACTGGTGACACCGCTTAACTTGTTGCTGCTATTGTTGTTGTTGTATGTTTTTTCATTTATTGTCTCCATTTATCAGTTTAACCAGCGCATCGTGTGCAGGAGGGCGGGCCGAAATAGACAGGAACGGGTATACCCTCGGGGGCTGTGCCCCTACCCCAGTTCCCTGAGGCCTGTCCTACGCTTTACCGGTTCCGGTAAACTCGGACGAACCGGCGCTTGCCCGGAGCAACGCAGTCTACTAGATCTGCGCCCAATGTACACTTCCTGACCAGGGCCCGAAGGGGCTGGTTACTGATTCACATCGTGGCTGACACTTCGGTAGAGCTGACTCACATCACCCTCTCCACATCACCAGTGAAAACAGCTGGTGATGCTTCTAGGGACTCCTAGTGCGCCCCGGTATGGACCGGTCTTATTTACAGCCGCACCTAACATGGTGAACAGACGCTGACCAGGAAGCCGCTCACTTTGAGTCCGTCGCGCCTGGATTTTTGATCGGTCACCTATATTAGAGAGGCGGCAACTATTCGCCTCTGTCGCAGGAGTTTCATCGGCTTGGCTGGCTTTTGTACCGCATCCTTCACTCCTGCCGCTCATCGGGGGGTTGCTTATTCGTTGTAACTTATTTCGCAACTAACCTGCTACTACAGGCCGTTCGGCTATCCGCGACCTGCCGACCCCTCCGGTAGCTTAGAGCTCAGCTGGGATGCCTGATCCCGTAGGATCTAAGACCTACCAACGGGATGTAGGTGTGTTGAGTATGATGTGTGGATGATGGATATGGTGTAGTTGTGTTGTGTGTGGGGTGTAGGCGTGTTATATTAAGAGGGGGGCCAGGTGCTTCATTTTAGCCAATTTGCAAATTGTCGCAAGTGCGGAGCACACTTGGATGTTGATCTCACTTAATGATAGATAACTAGTAACTTCATAGAAATGAAAACTGCGCAGTCAAACTGCTGAAGTGACAACTTATTGTTTTCAACATATGGCATACTAATAAGTATTCCATATATTGAAAGCAATAAGCAATATGGAGTCTCCACAGGCAATAGGAACGGCAATACCGGTAGCATAAGATAAACTTTATTTTGTCGAGATGATCCGTAAAGCAGTTTTTCGTAGTCCGGTATCTTTACGCGGCAAAAGTAGTTAAACAGGACATCACCAGCGTAGCAGGGGAGCGTCAACGAGTACGCCAGGACAGCGTCATTGAAGCCTACACGAGCGCCGGCAGAAGGTGCCGAGCGTAATCGTCGTAGCACGAGAGCGTCAACGCACGCCGCAGGACACCGTCATTGAAGCCTCCGAGAGCGCCGGCAGAAGTAGCCGAGCGTGGTTGTCGTGGTACAGAGCAGCAAGTCGTCTAAGAGCGCAGCAGTGCGGGAAACGGTATTGCCCTAACGGAGCAGATGGACACGGCGAGCAAGTTATATTTGTAAGAAGCAGGAGAGATAAAAAGCTTCGTTACACCATGGTATAAATCTATTATAGGAGGAGTACCTTCTTGAATAATATTACATTGGTTTAAGAGGGTAGGAATGGTACAATTATCTCCTTTATTAGTTAAAAATGTATTTAATTAAATTTTTTTTAAATATACATTTGTATATCATAGGTTTTAATTCTAACCGCCCTTGCTTGTATAATACTCGTAGTGATGTAACTTTATACGTTTTACATTGTCTATTAATAATTGGGTATTTATAAATTAGAACAAATGTATCTCGACTTCTCAAAATATGTGTTGCAGGATATTGTAGAATATTTATTACAATAATATTATGTAAGTTGTAGGACTTTCCTTATTCTTTCTATTTCTTCTATGTTTATTGCAATAGAATAAAAAATTCCCTTTCTAGCAAAATTAATTGTAGTTGTCAAGTCAAATAGTTCTATATAAATTTCCTGGAGTATCGTTTGGTGACTCAATATTTTGACATAACGTTTATTCACTAAATTTGAGTTTATTTTCTTTTTGATCTCAATAAGGACGTCATAGTCTTGTACTCCTGTTATGAATTTAAGCACAGATCCTATTGTGTTTATTGATTTTTTATTACTTGTAAGTTGTTTCCTAAGAATATCTATTCTATTCGTATTTATTAGTGTTCCGTCTGTAGCGTATTGTTTATAATCTGCGTTTACCATTTCCCATATGTCTTACTCGTAGTATGGTTTTAATACAGATGTTAGGTTAGTAATATGAAATAAATATTTTTCTAATTTCTATCGGTTTCAGTGGGGATATAATTTTTATCCTGAATACAGGTTATCATCCCATTATTGTGGTTATCAGAGTTAATGTTAGTGTCGTCAACATTGTCTTTATTTCGAAGGTTTTCTTGTGGATGAGTCTCCCCCTTTTTGTTACGATCGAGACCTCCTGATTTTTCTTAACTCTTTGTTTGATATACCTGCGGGTATTCTTGCCTCTTCTGTTTTGTATCTTGTTTAGGCCAGTGCCTTATTTCTTTTTCACCAACCCTAGTGAGTATGTAACAAACCATTGCCAGTTAGCTGTTAATAACTTTCACTCAACTGGCAATGGTTTCGTTAAAAACTCCCGCTAGATTGGACTCAAGGGCTTAGCAAGCGATTCTGCTAGCTGCCTTTTCTCACTTTTTCAAAAGGATCGAAGCGAACAAGACGTCGCTCACCGGCCACCATCACCAGCATATCCACAATCACAATCACAGGTAATATTTGATAATCCAATAAAGAACCAACATTGTAATATAATCTATTAAACACAAACTTTGTGGTTTCACTTATTAACACACCCTTTTTTCCTGTTTTATATTCTCAACCATCGACGCATTGTCCGCGAGTGACTCGTCGAACGTTCGAGAATATTCATGGTCCTTCGAGCCGGATACTAATCGACTATATTTCACAAACCAGCAAGCAAGCAAGTTTTTTAACACCACCCAGCGGGATTCACGGGCGCTGCACACCAGCAACTCTTTTTTAACACTATACACTTCACACCAACTCAGGCAAACCAGGTACGTGATTGGTTGTTCATAAAACTTTGATATAAATCGTTGTAAAAAAAAGTTGGTTTTTTAATCGCGTTTGGTTTAATATTGGTGACAATTATAAACCTTTTTTATAAGAAAAGTGACAAAGTGTTTTTAGTGTTTTAGTGAAATAATTACAAAAGCAAAATAATCCGTAAGTGCACGGTTCGTTTACCGGATTTTGTGCGGTAATACTTTTCTCATATACTTCTTCACATATCACTTACGGCACTAATTTTTTGATTTTTCTCGATTTTTTTGATTTTGTGCAATAATACCCTTTTTCACATATCACTTGCGGCACTAATTTTTGATTTTTTCTCAATTTTTCGATTTTGTGTGGTAACATTTTTTCATATATCACTTACGGCACTGATTTTTAATTTTTTCTCAATTTGGTCACGAAATTTCTGTTTTTGTTTTTCTTTTTTTTCACTGAGACACTGCACTTTTTTTACTTTCAAACACTTTTTGTCACAAACTGATTTTCGGTGGCGTATCTTGGGTGGCGAGCCATATAAAGTGTCGCATATATATACATACTTACGTACGATTACACATATATTACTTTTATTGGTCGCCCATCAACATCTGGGAGCATTTTACACATATATTCTCGTTTTGGTTGGCAGTGGTGTGCTACAACTCACATACATTAAATAAAGTACAATAAGCCAGATATATTGCGATATCGGCTACTAGTTAAAAATTTTGTTTGCTAAAATATTAAATATATCAAGTATTATTGACCAGCCAGATATATTGCGATATCGGCTACAAAAGTCAAAAATTTTTTCTATTTTCCCGTTTGGTTGGCAGTGGTGTGCTGCAAATAAAAATTTTCAATCGTGGGGAATTATTTTCAACCTGCTCAGTCTTGAGTATTGCTCTATTCTTTTAAATTTAAATTCTATTTTCAATTTTTCCTTGTCACTCATATCAATAAAACTATGGAAGCTTTCATGCGCTTAGTAGACTACGTTGTCGAATACGAGTCTGAATTCAGTGCCGCATCAAAGGACATCTCGAAGAACTCTCTTGTGATGCAACAAGACGAGTTTAAAGAGATGTGGTGCAAAGCGAAAGCTGCCCATGACGACCTAAACAGTAAAGGGGACATGTCGTCGAAAGATTATGCCCTAATAAAAAAGAAATTTAAGTTAGGTGGTCAGTGCTACATACGTTGCATGGGGGCAATGAAGGATATGTTTGAGATCCTCTCAACCCCCAAAGACACAGAAAAATCTGTTGAGGTAGACAATAACCACTCCCTTCCGCCTTGCGATACGGATGTTTTCAAAGGGGACTACCTTTCATGGCCAACATTCCGGGACATGTTCACGGCCGTATACATCAAGAGCAACCGTCTCTCACCGGTTGAGAAATTATACCACCTCAACAAAAAGACGCAAGGGGAGGCGAAGGTTATTGTGTCGAAATGCCCTCTTACCAATGATGGTTTTGCGATGGCATGGAAGGGTTTGACAGATATGTACGAGAACGAGCGAATTCTTGTCGAAACCCAAGTCGATATACTGCTCGACTTACCGTCAATCGCCAAGGAGTGCTCAAGCTCGATAAAGTGGCTACAGCGGGAGATCAACAGCTGCATCTCCTGCCTGACAGCCAATAAAGTGGACATTGGGAACTGGGACCCAATCATAATCCGCATTTGTTCTAACCGACTGCCACAAGCAACATTGGCCCTGTGGGAACAGTCTGTAAAGAACAAGACAAAGACATCGAAGTGAGAGGAATTGGACAACTTCCTCACGGATAGATACCGTGATTTAGAGGCAATAGAACGTGCCAAGAAATCGTCCAATTCCGTAAAGCCTGTCAGTGCACCCACACAGAATAAATACAACAACAATAGCCATCAGAACAGACCCGGCGTCTTACAAGTAAGCGTTGAGGAATCGACATGTCTGATGTGCAAAAGCGCAGATCACAAATTAAGATCTTGCCCCATGTTTCTTAACATGGCACCGGCGGTCAGGATCAAGTTCGCTAAGCGCAACAATCGCTGCATCAATTGCCTCGGCTTTGGGCATTTAGTGTCGCAATGTACCACTGCATTCAACTGCAGCACGTGCCACGCGAGGCATCACACACTCCTACATTTGAAGACAGTGCAGCCTAGTAGCCAAAGAGGCTCATCTACGCCATCGGACGAGATTCCGTCTACGTCCAGGCAAGCGCAGCAGAAGCGCAACTTCAACAAGTCAAAAGGCAAGCTAACGACTCAAGTACAGTCGTGCTTCGCTAACAGCGACAAAGGTGTCTTATTAGGAACGGCACAAATAAACATAAATTATAGCGGCGTTACTTATGCCGCAAGAGCACTCATCGACTCCGAAGCGCAGAATCAATTTGCCAGTGAGGAAGATGCCCAGTTGTCAGGCATCAACAACACCGTATCTGCGCAAGTGAAGGAAGCATGTTGTGTCGAGTTGCGGTCACCAATTGACCCACTTATATCGATCACAACGAACATGATGGTTCTGCCGAAATTAACGGGAAAATTGCCGACTTGCCATATTAGCGCACTAACTCGGCAGGCTTTCCCAGATCTCACGTTGGCGGATAAGAGGTTCTTCGTCAATGAACCCGTGGACGTCATACTCGGTGGTGACGTCTATCCCCAGATTATGCTGGATGGCATACGCAAGAACGTGCTGGGATCACTTCTTGCGCAATAGACAGTGTTCGGTTGGATAGTCACAGGGCGTGCTAATACAACCAAGCCAACCAACACTTGCGTCTCGTATTATAACGAAATATCGCTGGAAAAGCGGTTAGCTTCGTTCTGGGAGTTGGAAGAGATGTCCAAGGAAAGGAAGTTAAGCGAGGAGGACAGGTATTGCGAAGAGCTCTATAAGAAGACAACGAAGCGAAATGAAGACGGGAAGTACGTTGTATCGCTACCATTCAGGAAAAACTATCCGGTCAACATTAGTCTAGGTAGTTCCTTAAAGATTGCGTACTCCCAGTTTTATCGCAATGAAGCTCGGTTGTCAAGAGATGAAAACCTGCAAAAAGAATATAACAGGGTATTAAATGAATATGTTGAGCTGGGTCATATGGCAAAGATACATACCAATCAAACGGCCGACTCTAGTAACAACTATTAAAGAAGGAATAGAGCACATCGACAAAGGTGCGAGTGGTGTTCAATGCATCGCAAGCAACTTCAAACGGCACTTCGCTGAATGACATCCTTCTCCCCGGTCCAGTTCTTCAGGCAGATCTGACTATTTTAATTCTGCGATGGCGATTATTTAAATATGTCTTCAATAGCGATATTGAGAAGATGTATCGCCAAATCCTGTTGAAGGCCGATCAAACGAAGTACCAGCGAATCGTTTTCCGCAACCGTCCGACCGAACAAACCAATATTTTATAATTGAAGACGGTAACGTTCGGAATCAACTGCGCTCCTTATCTGGCAATAAGGATATTACTTCAATTAGCTGACGACGTTGAAAGCTCACTGCCAGTAGCCTCAAACATACTCAGGGAGTGCATGTATGTTGATGATGTCTTAGCAGGTGGACACTCTATAGAGGCTGCAATTAAATCTAGAGATGAGTTAAGAAGAGCATTGGAGTCGGCAGGTTTCCCATTAAGAAAATGGACAGCCAATTGTGGGAAAATTTTACAAGGCCTTCCAAAAGACCACTTGCTTAACAAAGAGTTTTTAGACTTCGAAGACACAAGTGATGTCAAGGCTCTTGGGATAAGGTGGAATGCGCATACTGACTTCTTTTATTTTAAAACAAAACCTATACTCAGCCCAGAATCATATACAAAGAGAGCTATTCTCTCAGATATCGCCAAGCTGTTTGACCCATTAGGATGGCTAGCACCGATAATAGTCACAACCAAAATGATAATGCAACATATTTGGTTAGAAGGAACACAATGGGACGAGGTTGTATCTCCTACCACATTGGATCGTTGGAACACATTCATGGATAACCACCGGTACATAAACAACATTAAAATTCCACGATGGGTCCACTTTTCGCCAACGGACGATGTGTCCATTCATGGATTCTGCGATGCGACAGAGAAAGCATACGCAGCAACTGTCTACCTGCGCGTAAAGACAAGCAACGAAGTTTTCGTCAGCCTACTATTGGCAAAAACCAGAGTAGCGCCTGTCAAAACTGTATCTTTACCACGTCTGGAACTGTGCGGCGCCGTATTATTGGCCGAAACAGTTGAATCTGTCGTCAGCAACCTGGAGCTGACTCATCTTAACCTTAAACTATAGACGGATTCGACCATCGTTCTCGCATGGTTTCGCAAGCCACCATGTTCATGGTCAACGTTTGTATCCCATCGAGTGACAAAAATAATAGAAAAGGTCGGCAACGCAAATTGGAATCATGTCGATTCAGGAGCTAACCCTGCAGACTTAGCCAGTCGGCGACTTATGGCACAGGATTTGGTGGAAAACACCTTGTGGTGGCAGGGACCTTCTTGGCTGCAAGAAGATCAATGCAATTGGCCATTACAACAAAACGACTACGAGACGACAATAGAGGAAAAACAGGTACGTGTACATGCTTGTACAACTATACAGGGGAATTCTAACGACATTCTTGACCGTTTTTCTAGTTTGCCGAGAGCTTTGAGAGTGTTATCATACGTTATGAGATTCTCTCAAAGAACTCATCCAAACACAAAGGCTTCTTTTCAACAAAGGTCTTGCTTAATTTCATCCGAAAAAATTCAAGCAACGACAAGACGTTTGATAATAAATACGCAGAAGCAGAAATATGGTCAAGAGTATGATTGTTTGAAATCCGGTATGCCCATCGAGGCAAAAAGTGAAATCCTCTCTCTTAATCCATTCCCCGATAAAGATAAAGTGATGAGAACTGGTGGCCGTCTCGGTGCGTCTCTCGATTTGTCATACAATGAGCGCCATCCGATTATCCTTCCATACAACTGCGTATTGTCTCGCCAAATAATCCAGTTTGTTCATCAAGTCTCTTTACATGGAGAAAATCAGCTGATGTTACGGCTATCGTGGGCTCAGTATTGGATTCCAAGGGTGAAAAACTTGATCCGATCTATTATCCACAACTGCAAGACGTGCACGATCTTCAAAAAACGTGCTCAGACGCAACTTATGGGTGCACTTCCGTCCGAACGATTCACTTTTTCACGCGCTTTTACGAATACGGGGGTAGATTTCGCTGGTCCGTTCGAAATAAAAAGCTACCGTGGAAGAGGATGCCGTGTATCCAAAGGGTATGTCTGTCTGTTTGTCTGCTTTACAACAAGGGCTATCCACCTGGAGGCCACTACTGACTTATCGACACAATCGTTTTTAGCAGCACTCTCTAGATTCGTGTCAAGAAGAGGTTGCCCCAAAAATATTTATTCAGACAACGGAACAAACTTCGTTGGAACCTAAAGCCTTCATAGCCGATGCTCACAACAATTCTATCTCAAAGTATAGCCACCAAGCTCTCACATGGCACTTCATACCTGCTGCAGCTCCTCATATGGGCGGACTTTGGGAAGCAGGTGTGAAAAGCTTTAAGAGTCATTTTCGGAAGATTGCGTCTGGGCACAAATACACTCTTGAAGAGTTTAACACACTCTTATGCCCAATTGAGTCTTGCCTTAATTCGCGACCATTAAGCCCAGCCTCAAACGAACCTACTGATTTGGAGCCACTTACTCCAGCACATTTTTTGGTCGGCGGACATCTGATGGCCCCACCAAAACCGGATATAAATGAAAGCAGTGCCTCTATCGTAAATAGATGGCAAAAACTTAAGGCCTTATACCAATCCTTCTGCAAAAGGTGGAAAACTGAATACCTGAATGAAATACAGAAACGCATCAAGTGGAAACATGCAAAAACAAATTTAAAAACAGGTGAGCTTGTCGTCATCAAGGAAGACAACTTGTCACCGAACGAGTGGAGATTGGGTAGGATTGTCAACATACACCCAGGTGCAGATACCCGAGTGCGAGTAGTGGACATCATCACTGAAAAAGGCCAAATTACAAGACCGCTGGCCAAATTGGTCTTACTACCACCCTACGAGGAGAAGAACGTGGATGCACACCCTACTCCACGCAACAGTTCCCTAGCCACATCGGAAGCTTAGCTTTCCGATACACTTACTACTATCCAAACAGGTGAAAAAAAAAACGTTAACTTCGGGTTCACCGGAGCTAATATACCCTTCATAGGCGTATTTCTTTTAGGTACTACGTGCTCAGTTTGTATTGAAGCCATATGCCTATTTTTGCGGAGAATATGTTATCACCTAAAGCAGTGATACATGTCTAATTTCTTGAAGATATGTTGTCAAATGTGAAAGTTTTCCATACAAGAACTTGACTCCGATCGTTCAGTTTGTATGGCAGCTATATGTTATGTCCGTCGTTCCGACAAATGAGCAGCTTCTTAAAGAGAAAATAACGTTCGCAAAATTTTAAAATGATATGAAGAAAACTGGGGGACTATTTCGTATATATACAGACAGACGGACGTGGCTGGGTCAACAATTTCCGCTAATGTGTTCCTTTATATGTATGCATATGTATATAGTCTTTATTTTCATTAATTTACTTAGGTTTTGAATTGTTCAACATTCATGTAACAACATCATCCCACATTTTGAAAGTATTATCAAAATTATACATTTGAGTAAAGACGATTAATGATTAATATTCTAGGTAGGTACAAATGCTTTTTTCTACACTAGTTATGTTAAACCTACACATATACGTTGCAAATCTTCAACGTGCATCGGTATATTGCTGTCAAACCACGCATGTATTAGTCTCACTTAGTGCAATAAAGGTGCTTAAAATTCAATTTTACGCGGCACTTAAAACGTTTTTAGATGAATTTAACATGTGTACGTGTGTATGCACATGCAAACGATTCAAATTATTGCTCTTATGTATTCCAATACGCTTTAAAACAATCATATTCAAAATCTGCACACCGTTTTATTTTTTCATTCATTTACACCGCATTTAAACAAGCAACACACCCTATTACCAGACAATGCATAAATATAACACTATGGTATGCGAGTTTGCTATCCTACTGATCAATAATTGTGGAAATAGGTGTAATACCAAGTATATTTCCCGCGAACAATAAAAGCACCGGATAATTAAAATAGAAGAACATGCTCAACTATATCTGGCTAATATCGATAAATGTCTTACCCTCAGCGCTGCCTTCCTTACGTTCAGCCTTCCATCCATGGCTGTTGGTGGGTGCTAACAACATGTTACCACCATACCAGCCAGAGATGGCACGAATGCAACAGCAGCTGGATTGTAACCGATCTTCTTGATGTATGAGGATACTTCCTGCGTGATTTTCTCATAACAAGCCTCACTGTATGGTGGTTTGGACGAATCCATCTTGTTGACACCAGCGATCAGTTGTTTGGCACCAGTGGTGAAATTAAGAAGAACGTTCTCACAAGTCTGAAAAATAAGAAAATATTTAAATAAATATAGAAATAACATTGTTTTCATTACTTACCAAAATATTTAAATAAATATAGAAATAACATTGTTTTCATTACTTACCATAACCTTCTTGACGGGCTCACGTGCAAGGAAATCACAACATACAATAGAAATGTCATTCATGACATACAGTGATGCCATGCCGTCAGTTTTTAATTCGCCTTAAAAAATTTTTACAACAGTGAATCTAAAACTGTTGTCTCTCAAACTATGAGTCATAACTCATACTTATGGTTTTTAAATTCAATTTTTTTTTTTTTTTTTTGTTTTGCAAATGCCAATGCAAATAGCAAAGTTGCAAACCTAAACTCTCCTTCTACAGCAGCATATGTATGCATTGCCCTTGAATTTACTGAGCAAGAAGCATTTTAGTGACAAGTAAGAATTGAAAATAATTATTAAACCAAATTGTATTTAACATTTCCTTTAGTGGCAGGTCACTTTGTCGAAAACATACGACAAATAAAACAATAACGATAACATAAATTTGATGCTAAAGGCAAAATGTTTTTATTATTTAATTATTATTATTTGCAACACTATGGTAAGGTAAGGCAGTTCACACCACATAAGGCCACCTTCCCACTATGCAATATATATAATATAATTTATGCACTTTTTCTCGCCACCCAATCAGTTTTAGATGATATTCGAAACCAAACAACACAAAATCGTCAACAGATTAATTTCAGGAAGATGACTCGCTACAGCACCCTGAAGAAGACTGCGGCGCTACACCCAAATCGTTACCCACTTTCTTGCACGCTATGCAAGGAAAAGCACCCATTACGGCTCTGCTCGACCTTCCGAGCCAAGAACCCGGAAGAGCGCTTACGGGAGGCACTCATAGGGAAATATTGTGTCAACTGCCTTGCGGTAAACCACAGTGCAGCGAAGTGCTCCAGCGACGCACGGTGCCGGCGCTGCAACGAGAAGCACCACACAATGCTGCACATCGGGGAAAATGCCCGTCGTCGCCCCAAAGTGCCTCAAAACCGTCCATGGAGTGAACAAATGGATTCCGACGACGCGCTATCAATTTATGCGTCAGACTCTGGAACGTAGACTAGGCCTCTCCAACCAGAACCGGAGGAGGGACAATCATTTGAAACCGGAGCGGAAACACGGCCGTTCCGCCCATCACCGCGAGGGGAAACGGAAACTCGGACTTTCCGCCCCCTTCTGCAACACGAACGTCGCTCGCACAAGCGCCGTCAGCACCGCCGCCAAGCGCACAACCCGACCATACTGGAGACCAGGTCTCTCCAGCTGCACCGGGCTAGCTCCTTTAGAGCCGGGCTAACGGATCGAGCCAGCATAGTGGCTCCTTCCTTGCTGCCAACGACAGCCATTTCACCGACGGCAGTGGTGAAGATCGAGGCAAGAGGACGCCTGCACCTAGTCAGGGCTCTTATAGACGCCTGCGCACCTACGTCGCTAATTGCGCGCGACCTCGCGAGGGAGCTGCAACTAGTGCAGACTCATATCGCGGATCAACGCGGCTGCCTCTTGATACTGCGAGGCAGACATGGGACGAATACCCGCATTTCCACGCATGTAAGGGAAATGCACGATTATATGCGCATCAGCCCGACTACCACACTGGATTCCGACATCGCAGCCCCGTACACCCACATCAAACTGGCAGATCCCAATTTTTACAAGTCGACGCCGATACGCTTGGTGCTCGGCGCCGATGTCTACTCCCGCATCATGACCCAACAAGTCATGCCACACATGTTTGGGCAGCTGCTCGCGCAGGGCTCCATCTTCGGTTGGGTGCTTTCGGGTACGGCTCGGTACTAAGTTAAGTTATATACATCGCTAGTCTTATTTGAAAAATAATAATAATAAATTTTTTTTTTGTTGCTCACCGCAAGGGGGCCGGTATGTTTGGGCCAGTGCCTAATTTCTTTTTCACCAACCCTAGTGAGTATGTAACAAACCATTGCCAGTTAGCTGTTAATAACTTTCACTCAACTGGCAATGGTTTCGTTAAAAACACCCTTTTTTCCTGTTTTATATTCTCAACCATCGACGCATTGTCCGCGAGTGACTCGTCGAACGTTCGAGAATATTCATGTGGTCCTTCGAGAATATTCATGTGGTTATTCTCGAACTCGACGGGTCACTCGAGGACAATGCGTCGGCAGTTGAGAATAAGAAACAAGAAAAAGTAGTGTGTTAATAAGTGAAACCACAAAGTTTGTGTTTAATAGATTATATTACAATGTTGGTTCTTTATTGGATTATCAAATATTACCTGTGATTGTGATTGTGGATATGCTGGTGATGGTGGCCAGTGGACGACGTCTTGTTCGCTTCGATCCTTTTGAAAAAGTGAGAAAAGGCAGCTAGCAGAATCGCTTGCTAAGCCCTTGAGTCCAATCTAGCGGGAGTTTTTAACGAAACCATTGCCAGTTGAGTGAAAGTTATTAACAGCTAACTGGCAATGGTTTGTTACATACTCACTAGGGTTGGTGAAAAAGAAATTAGGCACTGGCCTAAACATATCTCGTACACTATTTGCCCTGGCTTGTATTCATTGAATTGACGTTTTTTGTTGTCGTAATTTATTATGTAATCCTGTTTTGTTTTGAGGATTTCTATTATTTTTTCAAATTTACTTCTTTCAAATAATAAGTCAACTGGACGATTGTTAATTACCGAATGTATTGTCCTGTCATATTCCTTGACTGCTGTAAATATTTCGTCCTCAGCGTTTATTTTGTTTTCTTGAATTATTAACTTGTAACTTGAGTAAAAATTGAGTTATCTTGATGAAACTTGGTAAGCAGGTTCCCTAGTACAAAAAACAAAAAAAATCGAGTTCGTAGATGGACGTAATCGGACATTAACCGAAAGCATTTAAAGTGTAATTTGGCACAAGGGATCGCAGTAGCCAGGGGCATCTGTGAATAAAAAATTTTGAAAAAGGGGGAACGGCCCCGCCTTCTAATATGTTTAATTTGCATTAGGGTGGGTCGGGTGATGTGGAACATCTAGAAGTTGTCGGTGCTGATGGCACCAACACGAACACAGGTTGGAAAGTGGAATCATTCGGAAACTACAAGAAAGAATAGGTAGGCCATTACAAACTGATAACACAAAATAACATCCTGGTAAGTAGGTAACTGGGACTCAGAGAGATTGTACGGATATATGCCAAACACAGGACATTTCTGTCTAAATTTAAATTTAGATACAGACATTTTCAGTTCTGTGTTCTGTTGAGAGAATATAAATGATAGCACTCGGCGAAATCAACGACAAGAGTGAAGAAACTCGATGAAAAAATATTTATGTGGAGACCAGTCCGAACGTGTCGTATGGCGCAGGGAAATAAATGTAATCGATAGAACTCGGCGAAATCACCGACAAGAGTAAAGGAGCTCGATGAAAAAATATTTGTGTGGAGACCTATCCGAACGTGTCCTTTGGCGTAGGTGAATGAATGTGAGTGATAGCACTCGGCGAAATAAACGTCAAGAAGTGTGGCCGCAAGCCTTGCGCGGCGGCGCGCCGCATTTTCGCTCGTATCTCGGGAACGGTTCCTCCTACGGCCATGATCACATATACCATTTCGGTAGCAAATGACGTGAGAAATAACTTTTGTTTTATACATTTTGCTATGAGATGCGTATTTCAGGCGCTAGGTAGACAATTTCACGATTTTAGGCAAATTCCCGAAATTTCAAGGCCGGAGTTGGGGTTGAAGATGCAATCCGATCTCAAAACAAAAAGTTGCTGGAATCAGGAAGTACTTAGGCAACTTTTCCGCACAATTAGAAATCCCGAATCCCTAATGTGCACATCTCCTAAGCCACTAAAACTACATACAACAACTAAATTCGCTCTGCATGAATATTACAAAAACTTCTACGGATGGTGTGAAAATGCACGAAATCTGATGAAAACCTCGCTCACTCCCCATATAAGGGTACAGTTCAAAACTATTGAAAGCGGGATAAATCAATAATTGATTACTCCAAAGGCATTAAATTTTACCACCGAGATGATATTAGAGACCTTTAAGAGAGCCGATGTGAAAATTAGACAATGGGCGTGGCACCAACCACTTTTTGTTGAAATACCATATCTCGAGGCCCGGCTGACCGATTTCGACAAAATTAAGTATACCGTATTTTGTTTATATTTTTTTGTCACCTTGTGAAAATGAGCGAAATCGGACAATAACCACACTTACTTCCCATATAGTTCAACTTTAAATTCCACTTCTTTCTTTCAGTTTCCAGTACACAAATCAAGAAGTTATTAATATAACGGTATAAAACTTTACAGTAATAATGTTTTTAGTGTGTGCCACTTTATGATCAAAAATTATTTAAATCCAATAAAAACTGTTCAAGCCCCTAGGTACCGCATATTAAAACCCTGGTACGTATAGTTGAATTTTGATCGAAAATGTCGGTTGAATCGAACCAATACGGAAGGTATTAGCCCCCATATACTTAAAATAAAGATTTTTGAACCTCCAGGTGACTTTGTACCGCATATATTGTCCAATATATGAGTTATCTCAATGGAAATAAGAGAGCGTGTTTTACATATAATATAACAGTGTATCTTTGTGCCAAAAATAGTTAAATGTGAGCATAAACTTGGCCTAGCCCTTATATAACTAATATCAGGATTTTCGAACATCGGGTTGACTTTACTCTATGTGATTGGTTTTACACCTTAAAGTATTTCCCCGGCTTTGATATTTGCAAGTTGTCAGAGTATAAAATGTTCGGTTGCACCCGAACTTAGTCCTTCCTTACTTGTTAAAAACAGATTTGTTAACTGTCATTATTCCTTTGCAGTATGGGTCAATTTGTGTGAGTACTTCTCCCAACACTTTGTGAAAGTCTGTTTTAGTGTCTAATTTTCTCATGTATGCATATTTCGAATATCTGTCAATGCAGTAGAGGTACATATGTATAAAATATGTTGTTTTTAATATGGAATACATATGTGTGTCCATTTGTACTCATATTGAGGTACCGATGCCATCTAGGCGCGAATCGCGGCAATCTTTAATGAGCGAAATTTATTTACTTTTTTGTGTTCGGATCGTTGCACTCGCTATCGAATACGTACTTTCGAAATTTAAAATTTTCTCACTCGATAACGTGTTCTCGTTTGTACGAAAGAATCGAAATTTCATTCGTTAGCTATTTGAGAAACATTACAGTACAAATTAAAAAAAAAAAATATGGCATATATCAGTTAATAATCGGGGGCAAAATCTATGTTGTTTTCTTTTATTTGGTTTATTTAACATGTAATATAATTATAACTAATGATTAAAGGACAAATGTAAAAAAAAAAAACATATTTGCGTTAAAAAATTTTGATGAGTGTTTTATGTTACAGTATCTTAGCTTTGCCTAATTGTGGGCTATGGGATGCCTTGACGCTAAAACTTAACGCTGCCGCGCCACCGATGAAAGATGGAAAATCTTGGCGAAAATCATCTAAAACGAAGACCACTTTCGAAAACGAAAAGTTATATTTTTAAAAATGCAATTAAGCACATATGAAGTAACGCAAGCCCAAATCAATAAAAATCTTGAGAAACTAAGAGATCTCTCCAAATATAAGAAGAAGCACATACAGCAAATATGCAAGTAAAAGCTATGGAGTTGCAGATTAAAACTCATCATCTTGACATTTTGAAAAGAAAAGATCAGAAGTAAATACCAATATATACGATATGTTAATTTCAAGTTTGTTATGAAATATTGTAAATCTGGAATCACCATTATTCTTATTCCTTTTATTCTGTTCTTATGTATACTATATTCAATAAAGTCAGTCGTCATCTTACATTGAAACTGCCGGTACGTAACTCTGTTCAAGATGTTATGGACCTATTGCTTAACAAGTTATTTGCCTATTGCTAAAAGTAAATTTATTTAAAATTGATTTATTTGACCGAAAATGGGGCAGGTGCTCTTAGTTTTCCATTTGAAAAACTTCACAGACGTGAAAATTTTGATTTTTGGAAGCGGAATGCAAAATCGTATTTGGTCTTTAAAAAAATGCTGGAAAATAACGGAGAACGGTTTATCCGAAAATTCAACGGAAAAAGATCGTGACAGCAATGAACGGGCACTGGCGGAGATTAAGCTCATGGTGGAGCCGAGTATGGCAAATTGCGAACGCAGTGACTGCAAAGGATGCATGGTATTCATTAATGGCCGCGTATGAAGACATTGGTTTAACTCGCAAGGTAGAGCTTTTAAAGAAACTGGTGCAGTTAAAGCTGGAACAGTTTCAGTCAATCAAGTTGCAAAATCCAGGTCTGGACGTAGGTGATGAGCTGGTGGCATCATTATTACTTGCTGGGTTGGCTAATGAGTATTAAGCACTCGTTATGGCTGTGGAGAATTCGAAAGCGAAATTAATTGTCGAAAGCGCTAAAAGTTTTTTGTTGCAATATGTCAAATTTGACTGTAGCAAAGACCCTGCTCACAACGCTTTATATTCGAAGAATTTCCAACAGAAAAGCAACGACAAAGGTTCTAATCGGAAAAAGTTTCGTTGTTTCAATTGTGGTCAGGAAGGCCATATGCGTAAAGAGTGTCGAAAGTCTACGAAATCAAAGAAACTAAATGAGAATGAAGGTAAAAGCAGTACGGCAATGTTTTCAAATTCGTTCTTAGCGAATTCGTGTTTGCATTCTCAGAGCGGCGAAAATGTATGGTATGTATTGTACGATTCCGGCGTAACGTCACATATGACAAACGATCTGAAGTTACTTTCGAAGTTGAGAGCAGCAGAGCATAATGAAGTAATTTTGGCTAAGAGAGAGCGAGTTCCTGTTAACAGCGCAGGCGAAGTCTTTGCCCAAATCTTTTGTCGGTTCGGCAAATAGCAAAACAAAACAAAAAGGTGATGGTCGAAGGGAATATATGTAAAATCCTTGATGCGAAAAACAGATTAATTGCAAAAGCGTATGCAGAAAATGGTTTGTACAAATTAGATTGTGCTAAAATTCCAGTTTCGAAAGCAATAACAACTATTGATAATCATGAACTGTGGCATCGAAGATTGAGACACATCTGCAAAAACAGCATGAAGCAGGTACAGAATTCAACGCTTGGACTTAATTACAACGGCGCAAGAGAAAAATAATGCATTGTATGTTGTAAGGGTAAGCAAACTAGAATAACAACTAAATCAGCTGGTAATCGTGCTCGTTATACATTCGGACGTGCTTGGTTCAATTAGCACAAAATCGTTCGTATTCGCTATACCGATTGTATCTATTGAAAACTTCTAGCAAATAATTCCGCCTTTGTTTGCGGTGAACTGGCATAATTGTGTACCCTTTCTTTTAACACAAACCACATGTTCTCGATAGGATTAATGTCGGACTTTGAGGGGGCCATTCCGAAGTTTTAATTCGTGGACTTCTAAAAGATACTCTATAGTCTTCTTAGCTTTGTGCTTGGGGTCGTTGTCTTGATTCAGAACAGATTTTGCAACTGTCCAGTTTTCATCGAAGAAAAATACGCTTGCCCTAATATGTCTATATACATATTTGCATCCATATTTCCCTCTAATAAAAGTAGGTCCCTTACACTACTTTTGCAAAAGCCACCCCAAAAAAGAACTTTACCGCCCCCAAATTTGAGTTTGGGATGACATCGCGGCTGGTAATAGTCTTTGATGACTTCTTCTAAACGTTATGTTTTCCGTCTAACCGTTCTCGATGACGTTTTGTAAGCAAAGTTTTTTTAATTTTGCGCTTTGTTTTTTCAACACGCGATATATACTCATGCGAAGAAACTTGTTTGCTCCCTAGGTCACCAGACGGTTAATAGTTCATCTATTGTGGTTATTTAAAACGGATCGTGTCGACCAGATCGATAATTTCTTATTGATATTTCACGACAACTTGCAATATTTTTCATTGACCCAAACGAAATCTCAGCTGTATTTGCATTTTACCTACTTCCCCATATAGCATAATTTTAAATTCCATTTGATTCTTTCAGTTTCCAGTACACATACCAAGAAGCAATTAATATTACGGAATAAAACTTTGCACGAATAATTTCTTAATTGTATGCCACTTTATGATCAAAAATTATTTAAATCCAATAAAAAATGTTCAAGGCCCTAGGTACTGAATATTTATACCCCGGTAGGTTTAGTTGACTTTTGATTGAAAATGTTGGTATATGTATGATATACATATGTACATATACATACATATAACTGAAGTGAAGTGACAATCCTTCTCTTATAATTGTATGTCTGTATGTCAAAAATGGGTTGAATCGAACCAATACGTCCCTTAGCCTCCATATACTCAATATAAAGATTTCGAATTTCCGGGTGACTTTGTACGCCATATCGGCCAATATGTAAGTTATTCAAATGAAAATGTAGAGCGTTTTTTTGTGATAACAGTGTATCTTTGTGCCTAAAATAGATAAATTTCAACGAAAACTTGGCCTAGCTCCTAAGTATATAACTAATAGCAAAATTTTCTAACATCCGGCTGACTTTACTCTATAGAAGGTGCCTCCTAAAGTAAACTGGACTTAAACAAAAACAGAACAAAAGGTTTTTTGGCAAAACCAATTTATTTTACTCAAAATAGTATGCCTCTGCTTCAATACAGCGTTTTGCGCGGTCCAAAAGCATGTCGAACCAGTGGTACCTTGGCCGGTATGCCGGTGCAAGCCTTTTGAATGGCCTCTACGTCTGCATAACGCTATCCTTTTTTGGGCAAATACATTTTTCCGAAAAGGAAGAAGTTGCACGGTGTCATATCAGGTGAATACGGGGAGTGGTTAGTAGTTAAAACGTGATTTTTGGTCAAATAGTCGGTCACAAGTGTCGATCGATGAGATGGCGCATTATCGTGCGACAAACTCCAACTTTCATCTTCGCGATATTCCGGCCGAACACGTCGAATACGGTGCATTAAACGCTTCAAAACTCCAAGTTAGAATACCGGATTAACGTTTTGCCTGGATGGAACAAATTCTTTGTGGACAATACCCTTGGTATCATAAAAACAAATCAGCATTTTCTTCACTTTTGACTTCCCCGTGCGCGATTTTTTGGGTTACGGCACGTCCGGTGCCTTCCCTTCATCGCTCTGGCGTTTCGTTTCGGGATCATATTGGAAACACCACGTTCCGTCATCAGTCACAACATTGTAAAGGAAGTCTTTGTGTTTTTTGACCTCTTTAATGATGTCCTTTGAATGTTAAATTCTGAGCAATTTTTGGTCGTCAGTCAATTTGAGCAAAACAAACCGTGCACACACCTTTCGTAAGCCCAAATTTTCGGTCAAAACGCGATGAATCGATGTTTTGGAGATGTTCAATTCCATTTCCATGAATTTCAATGATGATTTTGACAGATTTTTGATGAATTCACGCACAATTTCGATAGAATTTTTGGTGATCACGGATTTTGATTGGCCCACATGTTGATCGTCATTTATGTCCTCACGACCTCTTTGAAAACGTTGAAAACTCGAGGTTTTTGTATTGGCTAACTGGAAACATATTTGTTTAAATGAGTAAAGCATCCACCCACTCTACCCGGGAAAAACTATCCCATCCTAGTAAGACAAGCTAATATACAACAGCGCGATTCACCACAGCTGATGACGCTGCAATACAGCTCACCACACCTGTACCTCTACTCACTAAACAAAAAGGATAGACAACAGGATAGGTGGCACAATTCGTTCTAAACAATCCGTCTGCACATCATCAAGCGCCGCGTCGACACCTACGCTAATAATTCGTTCGACACGATCATCATACTACATATACATATGTATGTACATATCATTACACGCATCGAGGCTCACATTCGCTGTACCCAGGCAGTTCGATCACCAAGATTTTCGGTTGCAACACAAGTTTCAGGCGCTACAGTTTTGAACTTAGACCGCAAGTTATAATTGAGACATTTAATTTTAAGAAAATAAACCTTTGTATAAAGTTAAATTCTTCTTAAATAAACTATTTATATTACACTTAAGTGATGAGGTGTTTTCATTTCAAATGTGCGTGATAACCATTTAGACAATTTAGTGATTCCCAAAGCACAAATAGAGATACATACGTATCTATTTATTACAAGATTAAACATGGTCCTTCAAGCCTTAAAGATAGGCACTATAAAATAACAGCCACAAGGCAAACCACAAAATAAAGCAAAAACGTTAAAAATAATAAAGAATTCTCACGAAAATCGAAAAAACAAAAACACAACAAGTGCAGTGGCAAACAAAAACAAAAAAAAAAAAAGAGTATATCCGAATAACTGTATACATATATATATTTATATATACATACATATACTACTTGAAGTGGAAAAAAAATAACAAACGAAAGTGCAGAGCAGTGCAGTGTTGGTTTGTAAATATATGTACATATAAAGATTCACGATAGACAAAAGAGACAAAAAGTGACAAAAACCAAAAGAAATTACACGGAAAAACAAAATAAACAAAACAATTTCAACAAACAAAAAGGCGCGAAACCTAAGCACAAAACATAAATCGGGCGCGAAAAACTAAAGCACCAATAAAACGAAACAAACGGGCGCGAACATTAAAACAAATATACAAGTACAATACATACAACAAAACAACAGCACGAGGAGGTAGCCCGCTGGAGCACAGGAATCCGAACAAACGAATGGGCATACTAAACATTGGAATATACCCTACAAAACCAAAGTAAGCGTATTCAGTTCTTTTAACCTAATTTTACTATACAAATACATACATATGTATGTAAAAATTTCTGATTTATGTATATATAGCTATGGACATATAAATGGCACATTCATTTAAGTATACTTTCATATGCTAAAGTATCTTTAATATTCTTTCAAACAACCAAGTTTTTGCGGTTTTCTGAAAGTTTATTCCTTACATCTAAAAATAGCACAAACTCAATTTCAAATTCATTAATAACACAACAAAAATTATGAAAAGGTAGAAAAAGTGGTGAAATTAGATGGACGCATAAATGGCACAATCTGCAAAAAAGGGGAAAAGTCGAGTTAAAAACGTGTTTTTATCTGGTTCTTTTGTGTACAAACAATTTAGTAGCTAATATTTTGTGCTGTAGCCTTTGTTTTTAATGACTGCTTCACACCTGCGACTCATACTCTCAACCAGTTTTTCACACTTGGTCTTAGGTATGGCATGCCAAGCTTCCTGAACCGCAGCCCAAAGATCGTCCAGATTTTTATAATTTTTCTTCGCGACTCTAATCTTGACTTCATTCCATAAGTTTTCAATAGGTTTTAAGTCGGGGCTCTGCGCTGGCCAATCTAAGACATCGATTTTCTCCGCACTAAACCAACTAACTTAACTAGTTTGGAGGAGTGTTTGGGGTCATTGTCTTGCATAAATTTCCATTTAATTGGCATGTTATCGAAGGCATATGGTTCCATATGATGTCTCAAAATGTCTAAGTATTGGAACTTATCCATCTTGCCGTTTATCCGTATGAGTGGCCCTATGCCATGCCAGGAAAATGCACCCCAAACCATAATGTTTCCGCCCCCGTGTTTGATTGTCTTCTGTGTGAACCTTGGATTAAATTCTTGGCGTTTAGGACGATGAACAAAGACTCTTCCATCTGGCCCTATCCTGTTGATCTTCGTTTCGTCACTCCACAATATGTTTTTCCAAAAATTTATTGCTTTTTCTTGATGGGCTCTGGCGAAAGCCAATCGTTTAGAAATGTTTTTTTTTTGACAGGAGTGGCTTCTTCCTAGAAATGCGCCCAAACAAGTTTGCTTCATTCAGTCGTCTCCTGACAAGCCTACAGGATATTTCTGTATCCAAAGATTGGTTGATATCGGCTGCTATCTGACGTGATGACTTGAATGGGTCATTTTTGGATATTCTAACAATAGCAGCATCCGTACGCGCATCTGTTTTTCGAGGCCTTGGTTTTCGAATTTGTGATTTTATCAATAAATCAGGGTTCTTCACACATAAATTAATTGCATTGTATACTTTTTTCCGAGAAATATTTAAATTTTTAGCAATTTCGCCCATTTCTGTCCAATACTGTATACATATCCATATATTATATATACATACATATACTACTTGAAGTGGAAAAAAAATAACAAACGAAAGTGCAGAGCAGTGCAGTGTTGGTTTGTAAATATATGTACATATAAAGATTCACGATAGACAAAAGAGACAAAAAGTGACAAAAACCAAAAGAAATTACACGGAAAAACAAAATAAACAAAACAATTTCAACAAACAAAAAGGCGCGAAACCTAAGCACAAAACATAAATCGGGCGCGAAAAACTAAAGCACCAATAAAACGAAACAAACGGGCGCGAACATTAAAACAAATATACAAGTACAATACATACAACAAAACAACAGCACGAGGAGGTAGCCGCTGGAGCACAGGAATCCGAACAAACGAATGGGCATACTAAACATTGGAATATACCCTACAAAACCAAAGTAAGCGTATTCAGTTCTTTTAACCTAATTTTACTATACAAATACATACATATGTATGTAAAAATTTCTGATTTATGTATATATACTTGTACAATTCTATAACGCTACTTTAATACGGTTAACAAGCATTTCTAATTTAACGAAGTTAATCCCGCCTATTACATAG
Organism: Bactrocera correcta; assembly: GCA_027475135.1. Classification (NCBI taxonomy): domain Eukaryota; kingdom Metazoa; phylum Arthropoda; class Insecta; order Diptera; family Tephritidae; genus Bactrocera; species Bactrocera correcta. Next base: position 36,506,280 of record CM050322.1, on the reverse strand, counting down.
CTAGCTAATGACCGTTTGCCTATTTATATTTAGATATATGTAATTCTTCTGTTAAAAAAGAAAAACAGTAAGCAGGATAAACATAAGAAAAATACAATTTTAAAACACAATTAGCAATATCAACAAACAAAACTAAATGTAAACATATTTACATACATATAAGTATGCTTATTGGCACACAATATATAAAGTAAATACATACATACATAATAAATACATTTCCTAACATTTTATCTTGAAAATACATATGCATAGCGCATATGTAAGCGCTAACAAAGGAAAATACCCTTTTTTTATTCCGTTTTCTCGCTCTTTCACGTTTGCGAAAAAATAAAATCACAAACATACGGCATTCAATTTACCAAATACATTTCCAAACAGAAACGAAATAAATATATTAACAAAGTATACGGGAGTATAGAGGCACATTACCCAATTCGCTTTCGCGTTCTCCTCCCAGTACGAACATACATACATATATACATGTACCACCGTATATGCATACATACGTCATATATTAAAACATAAAAGTTCAAAGTCCACATTTGCAATTATCCGGCAATACCTCTTGTTCTTTGGCAAACAAAAACAAGCAGGTTTGAGGACAAACAGCTAATTGATCTCTCTAACGAGTTCTCAATTGCTTGCGAACAAAGCATAATAAACAATTCGTGCATACTTATGTACAAAGCATATTGATCTCTTCAACGAGCTCTCAATTGCACAAAACATAACCAACTTCAAACGCAAATACAAACATAAATATAAGTCCAAGTACTAGGGTGTACCTAAATACAAATCATTCGGACATCAAATATTTTAATTAATAAAAAGGGCGGTTTTTAATAACAATTTACTATTCAAATATATTTTCGAACTAAAATATAAATAAATAATATTATTTTGAAAAAATGGTTAACAGCAACAATAATCAAAATACATCTGCGGGAGCTACATGCCCAGAACAGGTTGCTAAATTTATTTCAGTAAGTGACAGTTTAACAAGATACTGCACTAGATTTGCCTCGTCACCGATTCATGAAAACTCGGAATCGTTATTAGAAATAAAAAGCCAAAATTTTGAAAATTTCTGGACTCGTCTCCTAACGGCTTATGACGCCATAGTAGAATCTGACGATTCAGAACTACCAAAAACTTTGAAACAATCGGCTTACGCAATATACGAAAACTGCTTGGACCAATATGAAGAAACGAAAGCTATGATCTCCGATCAATTAAAGCTCATTAAAGCAATTGCGCCTACTCCCCACAGTAGAGTAGAGCTGCCACAAATGGACAGTCAAAAGGCAAGTTCTGGCATCCACCTCGAGTTGCCGCCATGTGACACAGAAACATTCCATGGAGATTATGAAGAATGGCCGTCCTGACACAGAAACATTCTATGGAGATTATGAAGAATGGCCGTCCTGACACAGAAACATTCTATGGAGATTATGAAGAATGGCCGTCCTTCCGGAACATGTTTACAGCCGTTTACATCAACCATCCAGAACTATCAAAAGCACAAAAATTGTATTACCTCCGATACAAGACAAAAGGTCAAGCAGGTGTGATAGTAAAACAGTTCGCTCTTATTGACGATAATTTCAATTTGGCTTGGGAAGCTCTAAAAGCGAGATATGAAAACAAAAGAATACTGGTCGATGCCAAAAATTAAGAAAGGAACAAGTGTAGAATTCATCAAACTTGAATCCACTCTTTCAAATTGTTTGTCGATTCAAACGACACTAAATATTCACACAGACAGCTGGGACCCAATTCTGGTAAACATTTGCACCGCCGCATTACCAGAAAAGTCGTTACTTCTATGGGAGCAATCGCTTTCATCAAGAAAAAAGTGCCCAACGTGGCAACAAATGAAAGATTTTCTCACCACCCAATATGAAATTGCGGAAAGGTTAGAAGAAAAAATAATCAAAAGAAAGAACACTAAACACGACCAAAATGGAAGCTTAAATAGACCCCAAGCTAGAAGCAACAAAAATTTAAATAAACACTTTTACAAAACACAAACGTTCACAGAACAGAGAAATCAAACGTCATGCGAACTTTGTAAAAGAGGGCATAAACTTAAAACTTGCGAGAAGTTTAAAAAATTAAACATTTACGAAAGGAACAACTTTGTCAGATCAAAAAGACTCTGTACAAACTGCTTGTCCCATACACATAACTTTAAAAATTGCAAAAGCAAATTTAACTGCTTACATTGTCAGAAAAGATATCATACAATGCTTCATTACAGCAGATATCCGATCTCTCTTCAAAGAAGCGCATTTACAAAATTAACTACGGGTTCAATTGCGAAAGCAAATCACGAAAGCCAAAATACTAAAAATTGCCAAGAGACACCATGTTGCTCAAAGGCACAAAAAGTTCAAACGCTGCACCGCGAAACACAAAGTGGACTGGTTACCGAACTAGTTACAACCATACCAACCCAAGTTGAGTACAATACAAATAAATACCTTAATTCACAATTAAGGAAATTTCAAACTCTAGAAGATCAGTATTGTGAAGACTTCTCTAAAGCTACAACTACTCGATCAAATAATGGCCGGTACGTCGTACGACTACCACTAGAGCCACAATTTTCCAATACCTCACATATTGGTAGAAAAAACAAAGTAAGATTTCGGTCCAACAATATTAAAAACTCCAATATATAATATGTTACTTTTCGACCCCGTAGGATGGCTTTCGCCAATAATGGAAAATACACAATCCTAAATAAATCCTTGAGCGGTGGCGGGCTACTTAAAACCAAATTAATGCACCGGCACTCAAATATTACATATAATAAAATGGTTCAGAAAGTCGAAAAATCGACATTTATCATAAACTAGTGCCTAATAATTTTCCAATAATAAAAAATAATTTTATTTATACCCAAAATTAAGGTTAAGGGTATACCATATGCCCAATGTTATACTGTGTTGCACCTAGACTTACCAAACGCAAAGCTAGCTCTTATCGCACCTACATAAGCGCTCCACATAGATTAGTGGATGGGAATCTGTTGTACATCTTGAACATCCCACTTCAAAAATTATAATTCTAATGAAACCGTTCGCAATTACCGGCCACTCTCTCGCAAGATCCCTTCATAGCCTATTGTCACAGTCCTAATCCCAGGGCTAAGGAGTACGCATTCTGGCCATATCTGGCGAGGCATGGAATAAATAAAAAAGCCGGGAATAAATAAAAAACAAACCATTGCCGATAATACAGAAAAGGCATATAATAAACCACCGGTATGCCAAACCGATAAGTAGTAAATTGTAAGTAACCGTTAATAAAATCAATAAAAGCAAACAACTTTTTTGGTATAATGATACAATAATTCGTCAAAGCAGGCAAAATCAATTATCACCTCAAGCACCAATATTTACACCAAATAAAATTGGGTATTAAAACCAAAATCGCTTCTTACAGCTAATATTTTGCGGCCTGGGTTACTACACCAACAGTAAGCCGAATTACATACATCAGATTATATATATGTATAAAACTAGGCAAAATATTCGCCTAGGGGGCTCAGGATGTTTTAATGAGTAAAGCATCCACCCACTCTACCCGGGAAAAACTGGCCCACCCTAGTAAGACACAGCTAATATACAACAGCGCGATTCACCACAGCTGATGACGCTACAATACAGCTCACCACACCTGTACCCCTACTCACTAAACAAAAAGGATAGACAACAGGATAGGTGGCACAATCGTTCTAAACAATCCGTCGACACCTACACTAACAATTCGTTCGACACGATCATCATACTGCATATATGTACATATCATTACACGTATCGGGGCTCACATTCGCTGTACCCAGGCTGTTCGATCACCAAGATTTTCGGTTGCAACACACGTTTCGGGCGCTACAGTTTTGAACTTAGACTGCAAGTTATAATTGAGACATTTAATTTTAAGAAAATAAACCTTTTTATAAAGTTAAATTCTTCTTAAAAAAATATGTATATTACACTTAAGTGATGAAGTGTTTTCATTTCAAATGTGCGTGATAACCATTTAGACAATTACAAATAGAGATACATACGTATCTATTTGTTACAAGATTAAACAATATTTAAAAATAAAAGTTTTAATGTACAAATAAGATTTGTTGAAGAAGGTTTTTAAGCAAACGAAATCTTAAAAAATAATTTGACGAACAAATAGAAAAGAGTTCGATCTGTATAAAATCGTTTCGCCATACACGACATACAAATCCAATTTGCGTTTGTTCTTCCCAAAGTCAACATGTGTGACAAGCAAAGAAAAAATTGTTCGTCCGCGATCTTCACTGTTCGGCGAGAGAAATGAGATTTTCAGCCCTATTCTCATGCCCTCACAAAAGTCACCAAACTCACTACAGTGATGTTTCTCACTGTAGTGAGGGTTACCTTATTCTGGCGAAAATTCGAAAGCTCAAATGCTCACTATTATCACAAATATCTGTGACGTCCGAAAGCAGCCATCATAATAGAAAACATCTGTGTTTGTTTTGTTTGAAATCAATATTTTGCATTTTTTAAAAAATATTTGAGCATGGAGGAACTGTTCTTTGTATATGCAGAAGTCGAATATACATATGTATCTTTTGATCTGCGTTTCCTGGCGTGTTTGTATTTTTACGGGCATTGCTCTTACAAAAATGCGTTGCTAACAGTTATATGCTCTCTATGAGCCAATCCTCTGTAAAAATAAATATATACATACATATATACATATAAGTAAGTTACTTACTGTCACTGTACATTTTACTTCCTCTAAGAATGAATAAAAAGACATCTACATATGTTTAAATAATCCATTTTATTTTATTTCATTTTTTTATATTTTTTTACATGTTTATTATTACTTATTTAATTATTATATATATGAAATTATTGTATATACATATATATATGTATGTATATTTAAAATTTGCAAAATTACTTAAATATGCTGATTATCCATTTGTGGGTCCATTTTTGTATGCTTGCTTTTATTAAAAAAGCTGTTTAACAGCAAAAAGCTTTTTACCTCACGTGGTGGCCTTTTTAAGCTTTTTTAATCTTTTTTCTTATGAGGTTTGAGCAAGAATAGCCTCACAAATTATACCTCACAAGAAATCTCTCAAATATTTCCTCTCAACTCAGTTGAGAGGTTTTTTCAAAATAGGGCTGTTTATGTGCACACAGAGCCATACACGACATACTACTATGTCGACACGACATACAAAAAATAAGGTGACATTTGAATTTAAACTGCGCGCAGAGAACGTATAATATAGAGAAGGTTCACCGCGTTGCCAAATTTACGACCTTTCATTTTTTGGAGGGGTACTCTTTTCTATTAGTGGATTTCACCGCAAAAGTAGGGGTACTCTTTTCTATAAGCGGATTTCACCAATATTTAGCAGAAGCGTCGAAAATAGCAGAATTGAGCATTTTCAGTGTTAAATGAGAAAAGTGATGCTAATTTCAATGTACGCTTACAGATTCGCGTATTTACAATGCGCAAACGGCAATGAATATCATATATATTTTCCATATATTTGATATCAAACCACATATGTATGTGCAATTTGACCCATTTAATTATGAATTCCATTAAATCTGTTGAAATGTATAATTAAGTCATATTTTTATTATTACTTAAATATTTAATTAATATAATAGGTTTGATAAGTTATATTTTTATATACATATGTATGTATGTATGTATTTATTTGTTTTGGGCATTAGAAGTTTTGATAACATCTTAAAAGACCATATCATATGCATACAATTATGTGTACTTGTAAAAAGATTTTAAAAAACCTTTCGCATAATGCTCACTTCCTCACATATGTATGTACATATGTAGCGTTGTGTTCATGTAAACAAATTTGAAAGAATCATTCATGTTTGTAATTTTGTTTACACAAAACTTTGTTTGTAAATATACACACCCATTGTTTCATACAAAAACTCCGTTGGCACGGACAACCAATGGCCGAACTTTACGTTTTGTGAAAAAGTCAATTTGTCGAAGGACTGACGCGGCAAATAAAAAAAAAATAAACGAATGGCCGCCGATTGTCACCGCTTCCCTTGCCGCTGTACAGCTCCGCCTACAAACAAGCGTAAATATGTACATATGTTTATGCGTGAGCTTGCATACATATCGACGCAGCTGCGTAAAAATATTTCAGTATTACAAAATGTTTTCTACATTCCTTGACAAATGCAGTCAATCCCGGTTATGTGCCACAATCAAAGATACAGATTTTTGTGGTTTGTTAAAAATAAAAATATGATATGGTACATAAGCGACTGCGGATACTTAAATGAGTCGTACTTAAAACAATAATTTCTAGGTATTTCCAAAAACAAATCGTGAGATGCAGCAAGATATAATATAGGCTGTTAAGAGTGATGAGGGAGGGATTTGATTTTCATTTAGCGGAGTACTACTTAACCGGGATTGACTGTACACATGAATCAGAGGAATATTGAATATTTTCTTTGAAACATTTCCTGAATTGAAAATCGACAAATAATCTATGTTGTCAATTTTATTCTAATATATTTTAATACTTATTTTGCCGGGTTGACACTTTTTCCTTCTCATACATTTCAGAAATATATTCAATTTATGATTTTTAGCTTTTGAAATCGTCGCGAAAGACGCTTGTAGGAAAGGCATGCTCGGAGAAATGTAATGGCGTCTGCTTTTATGAATGAATCGAATATGATTTTTGAAAGTAGGTTTGCGTTCATGAATGAAAATTTTGTTGTTGTGTAATTTACTATAAATTTTAAGGTCGGCAATTTGGCTGCCATATTGGTTTCTGATGCTTTTTCAAACGATTATTGTTTTTATAGAACAATATTTGTAATATTTGCGAGTGACATATCCACATGTGAACGCATGCAAGGACTTATGTACATATGTATGTTGTGTATGCATTGTTTGTGTGGGAATGTCATACGCACATATTTATGTACATGTGTACTCATATTGTAAGTATGTATGATGATTTTGGAAACTATTGTTGTTTTTACAGGAGAATGTTTGTATTTTTTATATATATTATTTGTGTGAGAATGTCATACGCACATACTTACATATGTGCTTACGTAAATATAGAGAAGCGCGCGCTTTTTATATTACTGATAAATGATAATATCTTGATTTGAAATTGATTTGTACTTGCATTCATACATATCTGCAGGATAGATGCGTATGAAAGTTTTAAATGAAAAGATGTGTTATTTACATATGTATGTATATTATTGTTGTACCATATTATGTTTTTAGGATATTACGATATTATTTCCCATATGTATGTAGCATACTACATGTAAACATGCATACGACATTATATAATATTATCAAAGATAAGAAATATTTAAAAAGTAGATTTACAAAAGTTTATATACGTGAAACAATTATTGAAGGGTGCCGCGAAAATTTTCGTTCGCAGTCAACGGGACATAACTAGCTGGAGTACACTTAAACAATGTTTGCAAAAAGAGTTTGGAGTAGTAACATCGTCAATCGAAGTGCATCGGGCACTTAGGAATCGGCGAAAGCGCCCAAACGAAGATTATCGCGAGTATCTTTATAGCCTTATGGACTTAGGTAGGCCAATAAAGCTAGACGAAAGAAGTCTCATCGAATATTTTGTAGAGGGAATCCCAGATTCCAGACCAAAAAAAGCTAACTTGTATCAGGCTAGTTCGATAGAAGAATTAAAAGCTCAGATCCTTGTTTATGAAAAAGTTCGCTCAGGGCGTCAACCCAATGTGAGTACATTTCAAAACAAGCGTGAAGACAATAATTCTGTGACTAAAGATCAGGGACCCAATAGGAAAATTTGTTATAGGTGTGCAGAAGCGGGTCATTTGCCGAATACCTGCAAACAGCAACGACTATCAAAGTGTTTTGGGTGTAATCAGCCAGGGCATCGTATTGCAGAGTGCCCAAAGAAGAGAACAGAGGTAAAAAGCGAGGGGGAAAGGGTAAATACGCTTGAAATGATGCGTATGGCGTCCCTTGGCAGCGTAGTTTACAAAGAATTAATTATTAACGGGTTAACGTTGTCAGCATTGCTGGACACTGGTTGCGATCTATGCCTCATGCGTTACGATGTGTTGATGAAGTTAGGAAGGATTGATTTGGCCAATGATATAAATCACCTTCGAGGAATAGGAAACAGTATACTTACAACTATTGGCAGTTTCATAATCAAAGTTAGCGTAGATGGAGTCAAAGTGGATATCAATTTCCATGTTGTGCGTGAACGCGACCTTATTTACGAGGCAATAATCGGGAATAGCGTATTAAAACAGGTTGACTTGATTATAAAGGAAGGCGAGGTAGAATTTAAAGCAAAGGTGAAGGAAACGAATGTTCAAAACCCCATAGTAGAGAAAAATGAAGGCAAAATAGAAGTTCTTAATGAGTTTGAAGATATGTGTATGGCCGCAGAAGTAATGTCAGGGAAAACCTTACAGGTAGATTTGTCGCATCTCCGGGGAGAACAAGAAAAGGCAATAGAAGCCATTGTTTGTGATTACTCGCCTAGTAAGCAGCATGATTCCCCAGTTTCTATGAAAATTTGTTTGACGGATGATACTCCGGTATTCCAAGGGCCAAGACGAATGTCGTACTCCGATAAGTGCATTGTCGATAAACAGATTGCAGAATGGATGGAGCAAGGCATAATCCAACCTAGCGTCTCCGAGTATGCATCACCGATCGTATTGGTGGGGAAAAAAGACGGAACCAAACGTCTGTGTTGCGATTACCGACGTTTGAACGAGAAAATCATGAGGGATAATTTTCCAATGCCACTCATATAGATGACGTTATAGAGAGATTACAAGGCGCAAAAGTATTTACAACGTTAGATTTACGGAATGGGTTTTTCCATGTGCCGATAGAGGCAGGTTCGCGGAAGTATACGTCATTTGTGACCCATCAAGGTCAATACGAATTCATTTACGTTCCTTTTGGTATTTCAAATTCCCCAGCAGTGTTCACTCGATACATCTTCGCAGTGTTTCGAGACTTAGTGAAGGATGGCATCGTGGTAACTTACATGGATGATCTTATAATTCCTTCCATTAGTTATGACGAGGGTATACATAAGTTGAAAGCTGTGTTGAAAAGGGCGGCATGTTATAACATAAGGATTAAGTGGGAGAAATGCCAGTTCCTGAAGACGACTGTTGGTTTTCTGGGGTATATTATAGAGTGTGGCACAATAAGGCCGTCTGAAGCAAAGACCCAGGCAGTAAGGAATTTTCCGATACCTATGGATAAGAAAGCGGTGCAAAGATTCTTAGGGCTTACTTCTTATTTTCGCTGTTTCATAGAAGGGTATGCAGTAGTCGCTAAACCACTGTCTGACCTGTTGCGTAGCTTTTGTGTTTGGGATCGAACAGCAAGCCTCGCTGCAGCAATTGAAGGCAGCTCTGGCTAGTGCACCAGTGCTACGGTTGTACAATCCGAAGGCTCTAACTGAAGTGCATACGGATGCCTCGATACATGGATATGGTGGTGTACTCTTACAAAAGGACAGCGAAGATTTGCATTTTCACCCAATCCAGTGCATGAGTCAGAAGACAAAGCCAGCAGAAGAAAAGTACCATTCGTATGAGTTAGAGGTGTTAGCGATTGTTGAAGCACTTAAGAAGTGGAGAGTATATCTTTTGGAGTTGCATTTCAGAATCGTTACTGATTGCAACGCGTTCGCAATGACCATGAAAAAGAAGGATATTCCGCTAAGAGTGTCTCGTTGGGCGTTGCTATTACAAGATTTTGACTATGAAATAGAACACTGAAATGGTTCCAAGATGCGTCACGTCGATGCGTTAAGCAAGGTAGCGTGTCTTATGTTGGAAGATTCTTTGCTGCATAGGCTGAGGCAAGCTCAGCAACAGGACGAATGGATTCGGGCAGTGTGCAAAGTCTTGGAAGCAACTGAATACGAAGATTACTACTTGAAGTATGGGCTACTACACGAGGATCCAATAAGAGAACATATAGTAGTTCCATCGCTGATGGAGGATGAAATAATTCGGACGGCACATAAACAGGGACACTTCTCAGCAAATAAGACGCAGTTAGCAATTCAAAAGACATTTTTTATTCCTCAGTTAGGCCCAAAAGTAATTAGAATTGTGAAGAGTTGTATCGAATGCATCATGACAGATTCAAAGATAGGAAGGAAAGAAGGTTTATTAAATCCAATACCTAAGGAAGATCAGCCATTAAACACTTTTCACTTAGATCATGTCGGTCCCATGGAACAAACCAAGAAGGCGTATAACTATATTCTTGTTGCGGTAGATGCTTTTTCAAAGTTTGTGTGGTTGTACCCGGTCAAAAACACTGGAGCCGAGGCAGTCGTTGATCATCTCGAGAAACAAGCCGCTGTGTTCGGTAATCCACGGCGTATTATAACTGATAGAGGCGCTGCGTTCACAGGAAATCTCTTTAAAGATTATTGTGCGAGGGAAGGTATAGAGCATTTGGTAATAGCTACAGGTGTTCCACGGGGCAACGGAAAAGTTGAACGGATACATCAAATTGTAGTACCGATGATTTCTAAGATGTGTCGAGAAGAGCCTGGGAATTGGTGTAGGCACGTAAATAGGGCACAACAAATTATTAACAATACACCAACGCGTAGTACCAAGTTTTCTCCATTTAAAATTTTAACTGGCATAGAGATGAGGATTTCGGGTACGACAGAAGTAAATGGGTTGATAGAAAACGCCGCCTTGAATGAATTAGATTCAGACCGACAAGTGACAAGGGATCAGGCCAAACAAAATATTGCATTAATACAAAAGGAAAACAAACAAAATTTTGACAGGAAAAGGAAGAAATCAACAAAGTACAGACTGGACGAATTAGTCGCCATTAAGCGAACTCAGTATGGGAGCGGGCTTAGGTTAAGGCCTAAATATTTTGGTCCATATAAGATTTCGAAGGTTTTAGGACGCGATAGGTATGAGGTCGAGAAGGTAGGCGAGGGTGAGGGTCCTGGTTATACGACCACCATCGCCGAATTCATGAAGAGGTGGAGACCTTCGTTCGAGCCGAACGAATAGGTCAGGAAGGCCGAGTGTGGGATTGCAACCATGACCTGCGCACGCATGCAACCCTAAACGTATACCCTGACTGAACGGACCGAACAAATAATGACCTGACCTGCGCACGCATGCAACTCTAAACATACACCCTAAATGAACGCACTCAACGAATAGCAAGGAACGCCGACAGCGACAATTAGAATTACAGAGACTTGATTTTGAAACTTCACAGAATACGGACGTGCGCTCTAATAAATAATATCAAAAGAAATTGGTCGCTAAACTAATTTTGTATAACTGTGTCAAACCTTTTATTGTTAAGCCGGTGTTATTAAATAAAAATAAAACATTTTGTACATTTTAAAACAAATTAAAGCGTTTAATTTTAAAGTAAGTCCCCCACATTCATATCAATTGATATGATTGCATGTAAACGTATAGAAATATAAGCAAAAGAGAGAGAGCACTTGAACCTTCTCTATATTATACGTTCTCTGCTGCGCGCGTCGAAGGATTTGGAGGATTATTTTTTTTTTAGGTTGGTAGTACTGTCAGTCACATTGATGTCAAATTTCATATCAAAATATTCCTTAGTGTTTGAGATTAGTGAGTGAGTTTTTCATTTTTTGCGATGTCGAAATTTGATGAGCAAAGAATTTGCATTAAATTTTGCTTACGGAATCAATTTTCTGCTTCGGATACGTTGAGGATGGTGCATAAAACCTTAGGTGATGAGGCTATGTCTAAAAAAAAAGCGGTGAACGTGTCGAAGACGAAGAGCGTCCAGGGCGACCATCAAGCTCAACCGACGAAGCTCACGTTCAACAAATCAAAGATTTGGTGTTAAAAACCGTCGATTAACAATTAGAGACCTTGCTGATGAAGTTGGCATATCGAAAAGCTCAGCCAATACCATTTTGAAGGATGTTTTGGATGTTTTTTGGAAAAAAGTCGTCGCGTTGAAGTGTGTGAAACGATGCTTTCCGACTCCCAGGGTATCGTGAAATGCATTGTAACTGGCGATGAGACTTGGATCTATGCTTACGATCCCAAACAACCGATCATTTTGTGGGTATGGGCATTGTCTTACCCACGCTAGATCATTGGCCTCAGCTCATATTTCTGCTTCTACGGTAGTTGTATAGGGTAATAATTCCTAGTTATAATTATTTTTCATTAATTTTTTTATATATTCTTCATATTTGTTTCTCCTACAGTTCCCTGGCTCTGCCTGCCTTAATGAAATACATAGAGTAATCAAATAAATCAATTCTGGATTTTATCTTCCTTAAACCTTCCATTCCTAATAGAAGATCAAAGTCTTTCAGTTTTTCAATTTCCAAGAAATCTTAATAAACTAATTTCTCTTTTGTGAGTGACTACTGAGCTTCCGTGTAAAGTATTTCTTTTAATATGTTTATCTAATTTAATTCTGTTCGTGAATTTGTACTCTCTACTTACATAATTACTTGTTGATCCTGTGTATATCAGTATATAAAGGGGACGACCATTGCATAGGGAGTGGATGTCTTCTTGGTCACCTGTTATTTGGTTCATCCTTGCTCCTTTATTACGTTGATTGGCATAGGAATTTCGCCGATTCATTTTATTTTGTATAAATTTGTTTATTGTGTTATGGAACATATTGAATTGTTGGGTTCGTTGGACGTCTGAACGGATGAATCGATTTCAATCGGTTCAACTGGTTGATGTTGATGTGGAAAGGGTTGTCGTGGTTGTGTCCAGTCTCCATGAGAATTTTAATCCATATGATGATTATGTTGATACCTAGGTGGTGCACGGTATTGGTTATATGGGATATGATCTAAATATTGATACTAAACGTCATGATCAATTTTTCAAGCGAGATTGTATGCTGCGGATAGCCACACGAAAGGCCATATACCACATGCATTACCCCAATCTCAACAAGGCATACACTCTCGCTTGAAAAATTGCCGGTGCCAAATGTTCTCACTACTTTGAGTTGTACTTCAACTATTCTGCACTTGACATATTCTTTATTTTTATGCTCAATTTTTTTTCGATATTAACAGGCTTAGAGCTTATGGTTTACAGGAACTTGAACTGCTTTCCCAAAAATTTCACTACTGGTATTGATTGAAAATTACCAGCCTCCACTGCGGCTAATCGTTTACGGATTTCCAGGAACCCTTGTTACTTTGTCTGATTTTGGTGCTTGTTTATATATGTATGTATATTATTGTTGTACCATATTATGTTTTTAGGATATTACGATATTATTTCCCATATGTATGTAGCATACTACATGTAAACATGCATACGACATTATATAATATTATCAAAGATAAGAAATATTTAAAAAGTAGATTTACAAAAGTTTATATACGTGAAACAATTATTGAAGGGTGCCGCGAAAATTTTCGTTCGCAGTCAACGGGACATAACTAGCTGGAGTACACTTAAACAATGTTTGCAAAAAGAGTTTGGAGTAGTAACATCGTCAATCGAAGTGCATCGGGCACTTAGGAATCGGCGAAAGCGCCCAAACGAAGATTATCGCGAGTATCTTTATAGCCTTATGGACTTAGGTAGGCCAATAAAGCTAGACGAAAGAAGTCTCATCGAATATTTTGTAGAGGGAATCCCAGATTCCAGACCAAACAAAGCTAACTTGTATCAGGCTAGTTCGATAGAAGAATTAAAAGCTCAGATCCTTGTTTATGAAAAAGTTCGCTCAGGGCGTCAACCCAATGTGAGTACATTTCAAAACAAGCGTGAAGACAATAATTCTGTGACTAAAGATCAGGGACCCAATAGGAAAATTTGTTATAGGTGTGCAGAAGCGGGTCATTTGCCGAATACCTGCAAACAGCAACGACTATCAAAGTGTTTTGGGTGTAATCAGCCAGGGCATCGTATTGCAGAGTGCCCAAAGAAGAGAACAGAGGTAAAAAGCGAGGGGGAAAGGGTAAATACGCTTGAAATGATGCGTATGGCGTCCCTTGGCAGCGTAGTTTACAAAGAATTAATTATTAACGGGTTAACGTTGTCAGCATTGCTGGACACTGGTTGCGATCTATGCCTCATGCGTTACGATGTGTTGATGAAGTTAGGAAGGATTGATTTGGCCAATGATATAAATCACCTTCGAGGAATAGGAAACAGTATACTTACAACTATTGGCAGTTTCATAATCAAAGTTAGCGTAGATGGAGTCAAAGTGGATATCAATTTCCATGTTGTGCGTGAACGCGACCTTATTTACGAGGCAATAATCGGGAATAGCGTATTAAAACAGGTTGACTTGATTATAAAGGAAGGCGAGGTAGAATTTAAAGCAAAGGTGAAGGAAACGAATGTTCAAAACCCCATAGTAGAGAAAAATGAAGGCAAAATAGAAGTTCTTAATGAGTTTGAAGATATGTGTATGGCCGCAGAAGTAATGTCAGGGAAAACCTTACAGGTAGATTTGTCGCATCTCCGGGGAGAACAAGAAAAGGCAATAGAAGCCATTGTTTGTGATTACTCGCCTAGTAAGCAGCATGATTCCCCAGTTTCTATGAAAATTTGTTTGACGGATGATACTCCGGTATTCCAAGGGCCAAGACGAATGTCGTACTCCGATAAGTGCATTGTCGATAAACAGATTGCAGAATGGATGGAGCAAGTCATAATCCAACCTAGCGTCTCCGAGTATGCATCACCGATCGTATTGGTGGGGAAAAAAGACGGAACCAAACGTCTGTGTTGCGATTACCGACGTTTGAACGAGAAAATCATGAGGGATAATTTTCCAATGCCACTCATATAGATGACGTTATAGAGAGATTACAAGGCGCAAAAGTATTTACAACGTTAGATTTACGGAATGGGTTTTTCCATGTGCCGATAGAGGCAGGTTCGCGGAAGTATACGTCATTTGTGACCCATCAAGGTCAATATGAATTCATTTACGTTCCTTTTGGTATTTCAAATTCCCCAGCAGTGTTCACTCGATACATCTTCGCAGTGTTTCGAGACTTAGTGAAGGATGGCATCGTGGTAACTTACATGGATGATCTTATAATTCCTTCCATTAGTTATGACGAGGGTATACATAAGTTGAAAGCTGTGTTGAAAAGGGCGGCATGTTATAACATAAGGATTAAGTGGGAGAAATGCCAGTTCCTGAAGACGACTGTTGGTTTTCTGGGGTATATTATAGAGTGTGGCACAATAAGGCCGTCTGAAGCAAAGACCCAGGCAGTAAGGAATTTTCCGATACCTATGGATAAGAAAGCGGTGCAAAGATTCTTAGGGCTTACTTCTTATTTTCGCTGTTTCATAGAAGGGTATGCAGTAGTCGCTAAACCACTGTCTGACCTGTTGCGTAGCTTTTGTGTTTGGGATCGAACAGCAAGCCTCGCTGCAGCAATTGAAGGCAGCTCTGGCTAGTGCACCAGTGCTACGGTTGTACAATCCGAAGGCTCTAACTGAAGTGCATACGGATGCCTCGATACATGGATATGGTGGTGTACTCTTACAAAAGGACAGCGAAGATTTGCATTTTCACCCAATCCAGTGCATGAGTCAGAAGACAAAGCCAGCAGAAGAAAAGTACCATTCGTATGAGTTAGAGGTGTTAGCGATTGTTGAAGCACTTAAGAAGTGGAGAGTATATCTTTTGGAGTTGCATTTCAGAATCGTTACTGATTGCAACGCGTTCGCAATGACCATGAAAAAGAAGGATATTCCGCTAAGAGTGTCTCGTTGGGCGTTGCTATTACAAGATTTTGACTATGAAATAGAACACTGAAATGGTTCCAAGATGCGTCACGTCGATGCGTTAAGCAAGGTAGCGTGTCTTATGTTGGAAGATTCTTTGCTGCATAGGCTGAGGCAAGCTCAGCAACAGGACGAATGGATTCGGGCAGTGTGCAAAGTCTTGGAAGCAACTGAATACGAAGATTACTACTTGAAGTATGGGCTACTACACGAGGATCCAATAAGAGAACATATAGTAGTTCCATCGCTGATGGAGGATGAAATAATTCGGACGGCACATAAACAGGGACACTTCTCAGCAAATAAGACGCAGTTAGCAATTCAAAAGACATTTTTTATTCCTCAGTTAGGCCCAAAAGTAATTAGAATTGTGAAGAGTTGTATCGAATGCATCATGACAGATTCAAAGATAGGAAGGAAAGAAGGTTTATTAAATCCAATACCTAAGGAAGATCAGCCATTAAACACTTTTCACTTAGATCATGTCGGTCCCATGGAACAAACCAAGAAGGCGTATAACTATATTCTTGTTGCGGTAGATGCTTTTTCAAAGTTTGTGTGGTTGTACCCGGTCAAAAACACTGGAGCCGAGGCAGTCGTTGATCATCTCGAGAAACAAGCCGCTGTGTTCGGTAATCCACGGCGTATTATAACTGATAGAGGCGCTGCGTTCACAGGAAATCTCTTTAAAGATTATTGTGCGAGGGAAGGTATAGAGCATTTGGTAATAGCTACAGGTGTTCCACGGGGCAACGGAAAAGTTGAACGGATACATCAAATTGTAGTACCGATGATTTCTAAGATGTGTCGAGAAGAGCCTGGGAATTGGTGTAGGCACGTAAATAGGGCACAACAAATTATTAACAATACACCAACGCGTAGTACCAAGTTTTCTCCATTTAAAATTTTAACTGGCATAGAGATGAGGATTTCGGGTACGACAGAAGTAAATGGGTTGATAGAAAACGCCGCCTTGAATGAATTAGATTCAGACCGACAAGTGACAAGGGATCAGGCCAAACAAAATATTGCATTAATACAAAAGGAAAACAAACAAAATTTTGACAGGAAAAGGAAGAAATCAACAAAGTACAGACTGGACGAATTAGTCGCCATTAAGCGAACTCAGTATGGGAGCGGGCTTAGGTTAAGGCCTAAATATTTTGGTCCATATAAGATTTCGAAGGTTTTAGGACGCGATAGGTATGAGGTCGAGAAGGTAGGCGAGGGTGAGGGTCCTGGTTATACGACCACCATCGCCGAATTCATGAAGAGGTGGAGACCTTCGTTCGAGCCGAACGAATAGGTCAGGAAGGCCGAGTGTGGGATTGCAACCATGACCTGCGCACGCATGCAACCCTAAACGTATACCCTGACTGAACGGACCGAACAAATAATGACCTGACCTGCGCACGCATGCAACTCTAAACATACACCCTAAATGAACGCACTCAACGAATAGCAAGGAACGCCGACAGCGACAATTAGAATTACAGAGACTTGATTTTGAAACTTCACAGAATACGGACGTGCGCTCTAATAAATAATATCAAAACAAATTGGTCGCTAAACTAATTTTGTATAACTGTGTCAAACCTTTTATTGTTAAGCCGGTGTTATTAAATAAAAATAAAACATTTTGTACATTTTAAAACAAATTAAAGCGTTTAATTTTAAAGTAAGTCCCCCACATTCATATCAATTGATATGATTGCATGTAAACGTATAGAAATATAAGCAAAAGAGAGAGAGCACTTGAACCTTCTCTATATTATACGTTCTCTGCTGCGCGCGTCGAAGGATTTGGAGGATTATTTTTTTTTTAGGTTGGTAGTACTGTCAGTCACATTGATGTCAAATTTCATATCAAAATATTCCTTAGTGTTTGAGATTAGTGAGTGAGTTTTTCATTTTTTGCGATGTCGAAATTTGATGAGCAAAGAATTTGCATTAAATTTTGCTTACGGAATCAATTTTCTGCTTCGGATACGTTGAGGATGGTGCATAAAACCTTAGGTGATGAGGCTATGTCTAAAAAAAAAGCGGTGAACGTGTCGAAGACGAAGAGCGTCCAGGGCGACCATCAAGCTCAACCGACGAAGCTCACGTTCAACAAATCAAAGATTTGGTGTTAAAAACCGTCGATTAACAATTAGAGACCTTGCTGATGAAGTTGGCATATCGAAAAGCTCAGCCAATACCATTTTGAAGGATGTTTTGGATGTTTTTTGGAAAAAAGTCGTCGCGTTGAAGTGTGTGAAACGATGCTTTCCGACTCCCAGGGTATCGTGAAATGCATTGTAACTGGCGATGAGACTTGGATCTATGCTTACGATCCCAAACAACCGATCATTTTGTGGGTATGGGCATTGTCTTACCCACGCTAGATCATTGGCCTCAGCTCATATTTCTGCTTCTACGGTAGTTGTATAGGGTAATAATTCCTAGTTATAATTATTTTTCATTAATTTTTTTTATATATTCTTCATATTTGTTTCTCCTACAGTTCCCTGGCTCTGCCTGCCTTAATGAAATACATAGAGTAATCAAATAAATCAATTCTGGATTTTATCTTCCTTAAACCTTCCATTCCTAATAGAAGATCAAAGTCTTTCAGTTTTTCAATTTCCAAGAAATCTTAATAAACTAATTTCTCTTTTGTGAGTGACTACTGAGCTTCCGTGTAAAGTATTTCTTTTAATATGTTTATCTAATTTAATTCTGTTCGTGAATTTGTACTCTCTACTTACATAATTACTTGTTGATCCTGTGTATATCAGTATATAAAGGGGACGACCATTGCATAGGGAGTGGATGTCTTCTTGGTCACCTGTTATTTGGTTCATCCTTGCTCCTTTATTACGTTGATTGGCATAGGAATTTCGCCGATTCATTTTATTTGGTATAAATTTGTTTATTGTGTTATGGAACATATTGAATTGTTGGGTTCGTTGGACGTCTGAACGGATGAATCGATTTCAATCGGTTCAACTGGTTGATGTTGATGTGGAAAGGGTTGTCGTGGTTGTGTCCAGTCTCCATGAGAATTTTAATCCATATGATGATTATGTTGATACCTAGGTGGTGCACGGTATTGGTTATATGGGATATGATCTAAATATTGATACTAAGCGTCATGATCAATTTTTCAAGCGAGATTGTATGCTGCGGATAGCCACACGAAAGGCCATATACCACATGCATTACCCCAATCTCAACAAGGCATACACTCTCGCTTGAAAAATTGCCGGTGCCAAATGTTCTCACTACTTTGAGTTGTACTTCAACTATTCTGCACTTGACATATTCTTTATTTTTATGCTCAATTTTTTTTCGATATTAACAGGCTTAGAGCTTATGGTTTACAGGAACTTGAACTGCTTTCCCAAAAATTTCACTACTGGTATTGATTGAAAATTACCAGCCTCCACTGCGGCTAATCGTTTACGGATTTCCAGGAACCCTTGTTACTTTGTCTGATTTGGTGCTTGTAAAGCAGCCCCATTTTTTAGGATTTAGTTCTTGGTTTGTATAAATTAACAAAAAATTGAATCGTTAGCTATCGTTTATTTTTACTTTTAGACTGACCGCTTTTACTTAAATCAAATCTAAGCTAAGCTAATTTGAGTTGCTGATATCGCTGGCAATGACAAAGTTGAAGCGAAAACTGCTGAGCCCAAATTCTATAGAATTCGGCAACGGCGGAATGTGATCGCTATGAATATATGTAATTCCCCGTAGGAAGTCGTGCAGACGCAAAAACAGTATCTCTTGAAATTGGGCAATTTTGAGGAGGAGTTAAACTCCTCCCTCTCTAATTTCGACTTGTCCTCAAGCAGACGTCAAATGTATGGAATGTTGTTGTGGACTACTTCCTATTTCTTCCATTTCGCTTTTGTCAGCGAAGTGAAGAGTTAAGCATCTGGCCATTGAATCCCTGTTTAAGGGTACATTATAGAACTCAAGGACAATATCTGCGTGTCCAGTTATTTTATTACGCATGGTGTGCAATATAGGGAAGTATTTTGGAGTTCGAATAACGCAGTTTCCTTCTCCCAAGAGCTGAATTCAGTTTGATTTCGGGCACTCGGTCATTTCAGTTTCCTTTGCAAAATTATTTGTTCCTCTACTAAGCTGCTGCAGCAAGTACGGCAACTCCTGCGCACCTAACTGTGCCTCACGCTCCTCCATTTCAATTTGTTCCCTACTACTTGGATTTTCTGTTGAAATTCTAACTGCCTGTGCTGGCTCTGTTGTTGTCTTTGTGCTAATAACTCGTTTAAATCACTGTTACGTTCTTCTACTGGAGGAGTGCTTAATATGGGTGGTCTCGGTGGATTATTGGGACTAGCCATTCAATATAATGATATAAAGCACTGGCTCTCGACCAAAAATATTAAATAATGCAATGAGGCAAATAAGTAAAATATCAATAGTAATAAATGTTAAATTATTAAAGGGTCTTGGATTGAAGAAATATTAATGGGGGTACATACACTTTACTTACATTTTTCTGGTTTATTTTATTCTTCTTATTATTTTTTGTTTTGTTTTGTCAAATATAAAAGATAATATGTTAAATTATTAATAGGTATTACCTTAAGAAAATATTAAAGTTTCCTTCAATCGCACTTTAATTGCGTTTTTCTAGTTTATTTAATTTTAATTATTCAATAACACTAGTTTACAGTATTGAAATTTTTGTCTGTTGCCGCGAATTTTGCGATTGATATTGTTCACTTATTACTTGTTTTTGTCAAATTTACCCTAAAAAAATTTTGAGCAGTTTGAGTTACTTTGTTTTTGATTTTTATCATTTAAGCATATATATTAATCGAAAACAGGTTTTTTTTACTATGTTAAGATTAGTTTCTCAAGTTTTTGCGTCATGAGTAGTTCAAGAAGACGTTGTTTAAATAAACCAGATCATTTTTGCTACATATGCGGAGAATATGTCTTTAAAAATTGTAGAAAAGTTATATCAGAGTTGGTGAAAATACCTAGTATTTTAGGGTGCTCTTGGATAAAAATAAGAATTCTTGGGCCCCCAATTGTGTTTGTAAATCTTCTGTGGAATATTTAAGATTATGGAAAAGTGGTAAAAAAAAGTGCCTTTAAATTTGGAACACCGACTTTTTGGCGAGAACCACGAAATCATCTCGTAGACTGTTATTTTTGTAGTGTGAACATAAACGGTTTAAACACTAAAAATCGAGCTAAATGGCAGTACCCAAGTACTAGTTGTGTTCAACGTCCAGTGCAGCGTTCACCTAACTCTTCAGAGCCTAAAAATATATCTGAAACATTAGAGCAAGACATTGAAGGACCAAGCTCATACAAAATGGTGCTGATTTTGAAGGTATGTCTAATGAGCCAAACGCTTTTCCCAAAATGAGTTGAATGATCTTGTAAGAGATTTAAATCTTTCTAAACAAGCTTCAGAATTGTTAGCATCAAGACTAAAGGAAAAAAAACTTGCTATACTCGGATACTAAAATAAGTTTTTATCGTGAAAAAGATGCAGAATTACGGCTCTATTTTTCCGAAGAAAACGGCATTATCTTTTGTTCAGATATCAAAAACTTGTTGATAAAAATGGGCTTGAAGCGATATGAACCAAACTATTGGCGTTTATTCATTGACAGCTCAAAACGTAGCCTTAAATGTATTCTATTACATAACGGAAATAAATACGCTGGGGTACCCATTGCCCACAGTACAAAGTTAAAGGACGAATATTGTAACATTTCGCTAGTCTTGAACAAAATAAAATACAATGACCATGAGTTGCAAATTTGTGTCGATTTAAAAATGATCAACATTTTTCTTGGTCAACAAAGTGGTTATACCAAGTTTCCCTGTTTTATATGTCTTTGGGACAGTAGAGCTAAACAAGAGCATTAGGTGAGAAAAAACTGGACCTTGAGAGAAAAAATGGAGCCTGAAAAGCACAATATAGTTCACAATTCATTCGTATAAAACTGGGCATTATGAAACAGTTTGTAAAATCACTAGATAAATATGCCAAAAATTTCCTCAGATTACTATAGAAAAAATTAAAGCCGGAATTTCTGATGGCCTCCAAATAAGACAACTTACGAAAGACACTCAATTTAGAAATTCTATGACTGAGTTCAGTTTCTGAAATTATATTTCCCTTTCTTAAAAGCAATATTTTGTAAAGGTGGGTAGAAAGTACTATTTTTAATTTGATAAACAGTGTCCGTTGAATTATTCATTGCATAGCCTTGCCTGTTTTCTGCATAAAAGAGTTCTCGTAATAGGAACGTCACACACTTTATTTTATTGTATTGTTCTTAAGCAATGTTTTTGTTGTTTCGCTTCTTATTTTAGAAGGTAAGGTATCAACTATATCCATGGGATTTTTTTTGGTTACAGAATGCATCATCCCATTGCATTCTATTGCTAATAATATAATAATATTTTAATATTATTATTTAAAATTATTATTATATGTCATATATTAATATTTTAATATTATTATATAACTGTATACATAAAAATGAGTCGCCAAAATGTATGTACGCTCATAACTTTCATACGACTGAACCAAATTTAATAATTGTTTTTTTAATGTGTTCGTTGTGGATCGGGGAAGGTTTAGAAATAAAAATACCTTATACTTTTAATTAGGAAAAGTCGGAAAATTGGACAATTCCAAAAAATAACTTATTTTCATTTAATTTTTTTTTAATTTTCGTTTGTTTTGTTTTTCCATATTTTGATTTGTAAATTATTTGAATCGTTCAATTTCGGTCGCTTGCTTTTTTAATCCAGCCATTCAAAAGAACAATTTTTGAAAATTATTCAGTGAAAACTTTATGCGTGTTTCACATAAAAAGATCAATTACAGATTGAAATTTGTTACGAAGCCACAAAGAGGTCGCGCTAATATCGGTCGGGGCGTTCTGTTTGGCATCAATTGATGGCAGCCTAAGGCAAGGCAACGCAGGAAGTACTCCAAGGATGCTATGACTTATAGTACGTGCTGAATTATGGACCGCGATAGCTACTCAGCGATCGTCACGATGTCACAACACGACGTTTGAATCAACAGTTACGATGTTTGATGGACTTTATGTTGAGTCTACGTGCTGTTAGATGCTGGATGTACTCTGTTGAGGGGCAAAAAAGATGTTTGCCGCTTCTTCTTTTTTGGATGGTGGATGGTGGTTACATTAGATTAAATTGATGCAATAATTTTTGCGGAAATTCCTGATCCAGAGATAGATCCAGAATTATACGAAGTGGTAAAAACCAATATGGTTCATGAACATTGCGGACACCACAATCCTTCTTCGATTTGTTTGTCTGCACGAAACACTATCCACGTGCATTTCTTTAGGAAACGCAAACTGGAAATGATGGATATCCACTGTATCTGCGTCGCTCACCAGACGACAATAGCAGAACATTTAGCATTCAATTTAGAGGAGTGAATATCGAAGTTGACAACACATGGATCGTACTATATTCGCCACTATTGTCTAATTCACATTCAAAACTTGAGTATTACAGTTTGGTGAAATCACTGAATTGCGTTTGCAAATACATCACCAAAGAAAGCAACATTGCGATTATTGGCCGTGAATGAGATGAGTTTAGTAAGTATCAAATAGATCGATACGTGAACTGCAATAAAGTGCTTTGTAGGATATTCACTTTTGCATTTCATGAAAGTTTTCCGACTATGGTGCGCCTCGCGATTCAACTTCATTTAAGTCATTGAGTACTGTGAATGGTAGAGGGTTTGCAAGCCAGCAAGTGCAATTACTGGAAAAGGATAATAACTGGAACCAAATGATGGACGATGCGATAGCTACTCCGCATGCCACTGAAGTGCGCATACTTTTCGCGAAGATCATTTCGAAATATCATCCTTCAAATTCGCGTCAATTAAGGGATACGAAAAAAAGATATTGTCGATGACATTTTACATTGTATTCTCTAATGATTGGAAATGGGCAAATTTCGATTGATACTTCCATAGGTTTGACATAAATTTTTCCTGCCTATTGTCAATTCACTTCAACGAAAGAAGAACTCATCACGTCTATCCCAACAATGGGAAATTGTCATAACTGCGATTGCTTGAGAGCCCGCGCAATTTTAGTTGCCAAAAATACCGATGTTAATGACTTAAACTGGAAAATTCAAAGTCAAATTCAGAAGGGTTTGCGCTCATACAAATCCATCGATCGTCTTGACAGTGAAGACAAAGCCGTGAATTATCCAGTGGAATTTCTAAATTCTTTGGATAGGCTTTGCATGCCGCAGCATAATTTACATCTTAAAGTTAGATCTGTCATTAGTATGTTTCACAATCTTCATTTATGTAAAGAACCCCAATAATTGTGACGCAGTTACCGAATATAAGGGAACAGTAATTTCATTTCAAACATATTCCGTTTCCAGAGAAAATTGCGTTTGTGATGGTAATCAACAGGACAAAAGGATAGATAGATAGAAGTGTGGCATAAATCTAGAAAAGCCATGTTTTTCACACGACCAGATATACGTGGCGTGTTCACGAGTTGGAAACCCATCTTCACTGTAAATTTACGCACCAGAATAGAAAACAAAAAAATTTGTTTTTCAAGCTGCGCTACATTTCAACACAACATAAATTCAACTTTCTTTTCATTTCAAAACACATAAATTCACGCAGGGCAACGGCTGCGGGGTCAGCTAGTATATTTTATATATTTTCTAAAAATATTTTCCTGGTTTCCTGAGACGCCCAATTTACCCTTTTGAAGTGTACGGAAAAGGTATTGCAGCAATAATTTCGACGTAAATTTTCTTTTTATACTCTAGCAATATGTGTTGCAAGAGTTTGACAAGCTGGACGACAGGGGAAATGCTCGAAAATTCTACGAAAAAATTCGACGTCTAGCAAAAGGTTTCAAGACCGGAGCATACCCTCAAAGGTGATCTAGTGACCGATGCCCAAAGCATATTAATATTATGAAGGGAAAACTCCAGCCTGCTGAATGGCAGAGAAAGTATAATGCCAGAAGAAAGCGAACCCAATTTCCCAATCGATGACGATGCAGCAGACGTTCCATTGCCCGACCATGAAAAAGTTCGAATAGCAATTACCCGTCTGAAGAACAACAAATCAGCGGGAGCCGAAGGATTGCCGGCAGAGCTTTGAAAACACGGAGGCGAAGAACTGATAAGGAGCATGTTAATAACTGATAAGTCGGACGAAAGCATGCCCAACGATTCGAATTTAAGTGTGATGTGCCCAATCCACAAAAAGGGAGACCCTACAATCTGTGCCAACCACCGTGGGATAAGTCTCCTCAACATCGCGTATAAGGTTCTATCGAGCGTATTGTGTGAAAGATTAAAGACCACCGTTAACAAACTGATTGGACCATATCTGTGGGGCTTGTAGTAAAGTCTTCTCTCGACGAACAAAAATTAAACTCTATAAGTCACTTATAATTCCCGTCCCGCTATGTGGTGCAAGGGCTTGGACGATGACCAAAACTGATGAGTCGACGTTGCGAGTTTCGAGAATATTCTGTGAAAGATGTATGATGGCGCGTTGGCCATGGCAAATATCGCATTCAAAGAAGAAGAATATATGTATGATGCTACAAAGTTAATAGTTTTGTTCACATAACGGTTGTTTGTTTCACCCAATACGTACCTATATAGGGTTACATATGTACTAGCAGCCTAACAGCCACTTTCAATTTTGTATTTTGTTTAAGAATTAATAGAGACTTAAATATAGCACAAAATATTATAAATTTGTATTAATGAAAAAAATCTATATTTTTAATCTTTATTTAAGTGCTCAACGATAAATTATGTTTTTTGTTTTCCCATCTATGAAAAAACACGGGATTTTCCAAATTTATACCTCAAATCTGCATTGATTGCTCTTGAGATTTATTTTTTGCCATTGCAAGCAGAATGATTAGGTATTGGTATTCGAGGAATTAATACAGTTTCACCCTTCAATCTTTTATATACTTCACAACGTCATCTTCATTCGTGATCGTATCACTTAACTTGTATGATACTATATCACCTGCAAACTATAATATAAACGAAGTTAATTACTGAATTGGAAATAATGAAAAAAT
This sequence comes from Bactrocera correcta, assembly GCA_027475135.1. Classification (NCBI taxonomy): domain Eukaryota; kingdom Metazoa; phylum Arthropoda; class Insecta; order Diptera; family Tephritidae; genus Bactrocera; species Bactrocera correcta. Next base: position 36,480,311 of record CM050322.1, on the reverse strand, counting down.
ATCAAAATCTTTTTTTTTTCGTAAAAATTGTATATACCTTTCTATATATATATTTCTACTTTGAATAGTCTAATTGAGTTCGGAGTAGTTACGAACTATATTTGGAAACACCCATTCAATTAGTTCATCTATGCTTTTTGTAATGTACCAAAAATTTACCGGAAGAGAAATCAGACAAGTTTTAGCCTCAACAACCAATGTACCTCTTATAATTTCTAACAAATAAGCTCATCGGCCGGTGTTGAGGGAGGAATAACTAGTAATATTTATCTAACGTTACTATCTAACAATATCAATACACCGGCATCATGAAAACCCAATTAGGCTGTTCAAGGTAAGGTGGTTATCGGGTAATATGATTATTAGATTAAAAAAATCCTATATGCTCCGTGAAAATCCTATGTATGGTTATTTGCTTATTTTAACACACACAGCTGTTCATTGTACAATTTTAGTTCAATGAAATTCCAACTTATAAAATGCCTAAACAAAAATTAGAAAGCAAAATAATCGAATTTAAAATAAGTTCTGCTATTCAGGAAATTGACTTTGTTGAAGGTATGTGCTTATTAAATAATCCGAATTTTAAGGGTTAAAAAAATTCTTTGCATAAAATTCGCAGATATCTTGCGCCCTGAACAGTGTCACAATGCAATGCATGAAGTACTAGATGAATTGCTAGAGGAAAATAACTTTAATCATCTGTAGTAGAAGGGGAGATGAACCTGTTCATTGGCGAGAAAATGTTCTGTGTTGCTTTGACGAAGGAAGATTTTTACAAATGCTGCGCGTCAGCAAATGCCAATTCGCTCATCTCCTAGAAATATTTTCTAATGATATGAAATTTACTAATTCAGGTTTACAAATACCTGTAGATTTGCAACTCACAATCGTATTGCTCCGATTAGGTTCATCGGATGAAAGTGCTTCTGTACATAAAATCGCTACAACTTTTGGTGTGGGAGATGGAGGTACATTGACCAATATCACCAAAAGAGTTTTTTCGGAAATTTTGAATAAACTACCCCAATTCATATATTGGCCTGGACCGACAGAGCGCCGGGAACTTGTTTTCCAAACATTTTGCGAATTACCATATTGCATTGGTTACATTGACGGTAGCGAGATTAAACTTGCCGAAAAGCCCAATAAAAATCAAGAGGTGTATTTTTCTCGGCAATGAATATACTCTATCAAATTTCAAGTCGTATGTGACCATAAGTTACGCATATTACATACAGAAGTGGGCAATCCCGGAAGTTACCACGATTCTAAAGTGTTTAGGAAGTCTCATATTGGAAGAAACACAACTAGCATATTTAGTGGAGAAGAGTGGATTGCAGGTGAATCTGCGTATAACTTGACAAAACATTTAATAACACCATACCGAAGCAATTCTTGTTTAGCAGACTCTGAAAGACAAGCTAAATTCAACAATTCAAATACACAGCCAGTATCGTGTTAGAGTCGAAAATTGTTTCGGGATTCTTAAAGAAAAGTTTTGTAGTTTGAAACAAATGCGGACAAAAATAAAAGACCGAGAGAGTCAAACATTTTTTACAAAAATGGGAACTTGTCTGCTGTGCGCTGCACATTATACGTGGTGTGTTCAAAAAGTATCGCGAATCGTGACTGACAGTTTTCTTCGATTGCAGGGGCGTGGTGCATCATGAAGTTATGCGCAATTTGCCCAAAGCAGTCCGCCAGAAACGCGGATTTGTGGAAGAACAAAAGTTGGCTTTTGCACCATGATAACGCCCCTGCTCACACACTGAAGAGGCCAATGAGTGTACGAGTTCTCTTGACGAGATAAAGACGGCATCGAAGGAGGAGCTGAAGAAGATAAAAAAAAAAAAAATGATTTTTTGAAGTGCTTCGAAGATAGGAAACGTTGGCACAAGTGTGTAATATCTCATGGGGATTACTTTGAAGGGGACCAAATAGATATTCATGAATAAATAAATAATTTTTGAAAAAACACAAAATTCGCGATACGTTTTGAACACACCTCGTACTCTTGAAAGGGCGAGATTCTTCACACTTTGAAAGGCAAAGTGTCGAAGCCAATGAATGCCAATATGATGGAGATGCTATTGTTGCACCTACCCCCGAACTAAAAAGACAAGCATTATACAATTTAATTTTTCAATAAAAATTCATATTTTTGTTTTAATAACAAGTAACTGAAAATTATTTATTTGTTTCATTTTTGTTTGCTTCAACTTCCTTCATCCAATTGAATTTTTCAATTTCAAATTGAAGCTGTTTTTCTCGAAAGCTCATTCGTTCAGCTTCTAATGTAGCCAGTTTATCAATGGCAGTGTTTTGGTGTTTGGCCTTAATTTTTTTGGCAAACGGGCTGGCCGCAGATGAGCCAGATGCCAATTCAGAAATGTCATGTCCTTCTTCGGGGTCTTCCAAATTATCCACTACATTTTCCACAGAGTCGAGTTCCATTGCAGAGCAGCTCATTAGAACCACCTCAATTTTTAAGCACTTTATCTGTAATTAAGCAAATCATTTATTACAATTTAATTCCGAAGTTGATATTAAAATATACATAAAATGTACCCATCACTGTCAGCTCCACATCGCCAGCCTCTACTCCAGCGCCCATGGAATTTAGCCAGTGTTCTCCCGATTTCATTTGGCTTTTTAAATACTGAACATTTTAGAATGTTCTACGTCGCTTCAATTTTCGTTACTGCAAGCAACTTACTGTAATAGATTTTTGCTGTTGGTTTCTGAAATTAAAGGAGATGTAATTAAATCAAAATAAATAACTAATGTGTCGAAAACTCGACTCGATGTTTCGGTGTTCCTGCATATAGCACAGCACTGTTTTGATTTCGGCTTCCGTCCATTTTTATACCCTGAACAGGGTAGGTTTGTCACGATCGGAATCAAATGCTTGCATGGAAAACTTTCACATTTGACAAGATATATTCACGAAATTTGATATATATTATTTTCTAATGCGAAAATGTAATCACCAAAGAAATTGTTCAAATCGGTTAACTATGTATATAGCTGCCATACAAACTGAACGACCAGAATGAGGTTCTTGTATGGACAACTTTGGTTATTTTGTCATACCGCAGCAACCAGAAACGCTTCTAGAGACTTGTTGCGCAAATTGCAGAAAAAATGCCTTTGTGGCACAATTGAGAAGTGTTTTGATATTAGGATTTCTACTGACTTGCCATGCGTGCCGAAGACGTCTCTTCTCTCTGAGCTTTGTCATTACATCATAGAACCAGAGATGTCTGTCCTTGCTTATGGACGTTATGTGTGGTTCTAGCTTCTGGCATACTTATATGGACATCATTGTGTCTGCTTCTGGTCAAGACTTCCGCAGCATAATCAATATCTGCTTCAGAGAAAATTGGGATGTTGGAGTCCACATTTTCTTCTAACCATTTACGATAATGGTGGGTTTATTAATTGCGAATACCGGCTTATGTGCTTCAACTGTGCTGTGATCAGATAGGAAATCCGAGTTGGACCCAACAAAGCGGCATAATTTCCAGTCGCCTTGTCTGAAACCTCGTTTGGTATCTAACGGCTCGGAGAGGTCCTTCCAGATCCTGACGGAGCTTTTGGTATTGCTCAACGTCAGTTTACACAGCCGGATTAATATTGCGGGGATACCAAGTTCAAACATCGCAGCTTAAGGGCAGCTCCTCTTCGTGTTACAATATTTAACGAAAGTTGAAAATTATTATACTTAAATTATTATACTTACCTCTCTTTAATACGTTAAGCCGTTAGTTTTAAGATTTAGGCTTAGCAATTAGATTTAGTGAAATAAAGAACTCTCTCTTATGTGAACCGTTGAACCGAACGCAAACTTTTTTCGTTACCGGAATAATTTAAGTATTTTTGCGACAGGTAATTGGAGTGTATTTAAAATTGCGCATCCCTAACTATTTTTTTCGTGTCTCAAAAACGCTTGAGACTTTTCATGGTGCCCGAGCAGAGACAAGTGCCTAATTAAAAAAAATTTAAAACTGAAATACACTTAAAAAGTGTAAAACAATTAATAGTGGATTAATAATTCCTTCGAACCAATTACCTGTATTTAGTTCCTTTCGGATCTCGGTTTTCGGCTCGGCTAAGTGAAATTAGTGAAAAAATACATAAAATAAATGTAACCCTTTTGTTATATAGTTTTACGACTAAAATAAAAAACAGCTGAAAAAATAAAACATATACATATAAAAAAAATTAATACTTACGTTAATATTATATACACTATACTAAAGTTAAAGTGAAGGTGTTACTTTAAAAGTGGAGTGATCCCTATTTACGCGAAAATAAAATTTAAGTACATATTTTACATCTACATTCGAGTAAGTGAAGTGATATGTGCAGCAGCAAATCGTTAAGAACTAAACAAAAAAAATGATAAAAAAAGGGGAAAATTACCTACAATAAATAAAATATACATACATACAAATTTATATACATAACTACATATGTGATATAGTGTGTGTGATAAAAAAAAATTCTACTTACCTGTGCTACAAAATTACACAAAACGAAACGAGCAGTGTGGTTGCTGAAAAGAAAATCATATAAATATATACATATGTATGTACTATTGATCACATTCCCGCTTACTTACCATACTAGAACATACATATGTACAAGTGCGTGCAAAAGTAAAGAAAGGGTTTAACTGAAAAGATACAAGCAAAACATACGTAAGTGTAAGGAAACTGGGAAACGAAAAAAGAAAACGCTAAAATCTTTAGTGCCGCTAAGTATCCGTTGAGTCAAAAGTGTCGTGTGAAGTGTCGTGTGAAGTGTCGCAATAGAGGAACAGATAACGTACGTAACGTTTCAACATTTTCATCATTGCCTCTGCGTCAACGTTATCATCGCCGCTGCTACGTCTACGTCAACGCCATCGCTGCCAACATTACCGCTGCGGCTGACCGTCGTGGGAATGCGATGCAACTGCATCATATGCTAAAGGGAAGTGAGCACCGGCAAACAGCCGACGCATACGTAAAGAGTGCGGATTATTGAAAGTGGTGCAAACAAACGAAAATTCAAATAAACAACAAAGTGCACACTTTCAGTTTTTGGCTCTCCATTTTTTTCACTATATTGACATACATACATATGTACATATATAACAATATATGCATATATTATATACTACTCGTATACAATTGATATATTTGAACCCCACGTATTTTTATATCTAAATGTATAAATTTAAAGTGAATCAAGGTATTTTGGGATTTTGCGGTAGCCCTTTATTTTAAAATAAAGGTGAAAAATTCTTATTTCAAAACTGAATTATTATATTTTTTCGCAATTTTTTCGACCTGTTTTTGCAATTATCGGTCGTTTTTTCGCAATATTTGTCGATTTTCGTTCGGACATTTTCCGATTAAATTACTTTATCGTGTCATTGCTCATTTTGCGCATTTTTCGATGTGGCATTTCGTATACTTGGTAATCGATATTATTTTTTCTGGTTTTCGCAACCGATTCTAAATATATTTGTTGCCAACTTTATTGCTATTATTAATTTCTCATATCTTATTGGTTTGGCTTTCGTATGTTTGTGAATCGATTACTATATGTGTATATACATATATATTTCTCGTTTTTGTTGTCGATTCTTAATATATCTGTTGCCAACCATTATAGTCTTTTTTTTGAAAATTTAATTTAAACAAGTAAAACTGATCAAGCCAAAGCCAACTATCGCCAACCTCTCTCCAAGTAAGGAGATGACGGACTTAAAATCGTTAAGACGTCAAAGAACGGTTGCAAAAAGTAGTATTTTGCGCATTAAAACGGGCCTTCTCGAAAAGACTATAGGGGTATTCTCTTGCTCTTGCAAGATTGCAGATTGCAAAAATACTACACCGAAATATACAAGGGCACGAGAGCACCCATTGCAGAATCTAGTGATATTTGAGCGACTGATTCAGTCAAATTATTGTAAATGACTATTGTGCATGGCTATTGTGAATTGGCGCACCTTCTGCATACATTTTTAACAAAAAAACTGTAACAAAACTTTATAATTTAAATAGAAATTATAAAATCTAATTAAAATTTACCTTTCTCAACAATTTAACGACGTAATATGTCTTTATGTAAAATGGCAACAACTACAGGGTTGCAATTTTTTTTTTGAGTGACATTGCACGCAAATAAACATGGGTTTTGGTCTGACATATTTCACAGCCCTTGCAAATATTTTTCTGCGTGTGTTTGTTGTTGTGCCGTTGTAAATCTGCAATGCTTGCACCGTGCACCGAGATTTGCAAGAGCAAGAGAATACCCGTTATGTCTTTAGATCCAATCGAATTGGAATGTCGTCTAGATACATTAAATTCACATAGTGAAAAATTAATGAAATGCCAATCAAAGATTGAAGGAATTGATGAGGATGACATGGCCCGTGGGGAGATAGAGGACATAATCATTGAAACGAAGTCCATAATTAAGTCAATTTTAGCAAAAAATAAAACATCACTTGCGGAAACATCTTCTGCAGCTTCTCACAGCTCAAGGCTCCCTAAAATGAATTCGCCGAAATTGAAGGGAGAATATTCAGAGTTTAAGAATTTTATGAGTTTGTTTGAGAGCTTGGTTTATAACGATCCAAATATCCCAGATATAGAAAAATTTAACAATTTGGTAAATTGTCTATCTGGAGAGTCTTTGGGAACAGTTAAAGCATTTCAGATGTCGGATGAAAATTACCCGAAAGCTTTGGCAAGTCTCAAAAAAGTTTATGATAATAAATGTTTGATATTTTTCAATACAATGTATAAACTTTTTGAGCTGCCAACAATCCCAAAGCTGTCTGCGCTTTCATTGCGTTCAATGATTGACGAAGTGTCGGCAGTATATGACACGTTGCTATCGCTGGGCGATGAGAAACAGATTACAAAGGCTATAATTATACACATAGTCATGACAAAGCTTGACTCTGCCACACGAACTAAATGGGAAGACACGCTGGACTATGACAAACTGCCCTTGTGGAAAGACTATGAACCCACCCTAAATAGGAGATACCAGCAGCTATCAGCGAAAGGAGCATTACACTCGAGGACGAAGGCCAAACCAATAAGCAGTACGAGTCATGGGAAACAACTACACATGGAGAGGACCAAATAGGCGCTAGTTGCAGCAAATACGAGGCAGTCTCTTTGTCAGCAGTGCAAATTCAAGGACCACTATTTGACTGCATGCCCCACTTTCAAGGCGCTTTCGTAAAATCGGTGCTCTTATGCATAAATTGTTTGCGTAAGGGGCACACTGTCTCTAAGTGAAGACCGGATCAATGTCGTGTGTGCAATCAATCGCTTCCCGCATTATTGCACCATTTTCCGGTTTCCTTCCCCGCTGCAGCTCATCCGCAACCATCAACCACTCATGCCATGCATACAGCCAGTATGCCGGATCGGGTCATGTTGGCAACAGCAGTGATTCAAGTGAGGACCAGTTGTGGACTGCCAGAGCGTTGCTGGACTCAGGCTCCCAGGTCAACTTCATGACGGAAGACTTGGCACAGAAGTTGCGGATTCGACAACAATAAAAAAACATTAAACGTAATAGGAATCGGCAACACGAAAGTGGGGGCAAAACTAAGCGCGTTTGTTAAGTCGCGGGTAAATAATTATGAATTTTCGGGGGAATTCTGGATAATGCGAAATATTTCGGCTAATCATCTGGACCATAAAAAAAATTCTGCACAATATTGAATTGGTGCATTCAGAATTCCACAAATCTAAAAAAGTTGGCATCTTATTGGGTGCAGAAATATTTTTCGATCTTCTAGCTGCCATATTAAAAATGGTCCTAATCAACCAACATTACAGAAACCCCTTTTAGTGTGGGTTGTATATGACAAATACGTCAACAATCTTAGTTATCCTCCCAAATTACATAACAAATTATGCCATGCTGAAGAAGACTTAACGTCAAAAGAATCGGTAGTCCAAAAATTTTGGGCTCTAGAAGAATTTCCTTCGGAATCAAATGGCATCAAATTCCCACCAGAGCAACAAGAATGTGAAAATTGTTTCACTAATACTACTCAAGTATTGCCTTCAGGACGGCTTAATGTCAGAATGCCCTTTAAAGCTGACCGTAAGTTACTCGGTCACTTATATGAAACCGCAGTTCGGCGGTTTCAGGCCCAGGAGAGAAGAACTTTAAAAGATCCAGAACTTCGTGGAAACAATAAGATCCCAAGTGAGCCACACTACTTCATTCCGCATCAATGCGTTTTAAGGCCCGAGAGCACAAGAACCAAATTATGTGTTGATTTTCAACTCAAATAGCGTTGAATGAACTTTTAATGGTAGGTCCAACCATCCAAGAAGAGTTATACTCAACTCTTCTTCGTTTTCGCTTACATAAGTATGCACTAACAGCGAACATTATTGAAATATACCGTCAAATAATTATGAATGAAGAAGACAGAAATTGTCAGTTTATTGTGTGGAGAGAGCATCCTTCTGAGCAAACGTACGGAACTGCGCCTGCTCCATTTCTCGCAACATGGTGTTATGTTGATGATTTATTAACAGGGTCCGAAAATTTTGAGTCTCTAGATCTTTTGAGAAGTTCAAATATTAAACTATGCCGGATTCACCTTAACGAAATGGTTTTCTAACCATTCGACAGTGATTGCACTGAAAAGTCATTAAGCTTCAATGACAAAAGTTCCACTAAAACGTTAGAGATCCATTGGCTGCCGAAAGAGGATATGTTTCGCTTTGTTTTGGATGACAATTTTAATGATCTGCGAGCCACTAAAAGGAATATATTGTCAGTTTCTGCTCGCCTTTTTGATCCTCTTGGATTAGTAGACAACCAGTTACCAAAGCAAAAATCTTATTGCAAGAGCTTTGGATCCAAAAACTAGATTGGGATGAGTCGATTCCATTGCGCCTTGACACTAGCTGCCAGAATTTTAAATCCAACCTAATGCAGATCTCATCAAAAAGCATTCCTCGCTTTGTAAACGTTGAGTTGAGTGCCAACTGCCAAATACATGGCTTCTCCTACGCCTCAATAAGAGCGTAAGGATGCTGCATACTCATACGAAGCCAATCTGCTAGTGGTATTAAATGTATGCTGCTTACTGCAAATTCTAGAGTGACTCTGACCAAATCTCTTCCGCGTCTTGAGCACATTTCGAGAATATTTCATTTTGGACAGACTCTGGTTCCCATAAGAGTGTGTTTACACGCCTGCATATTTTTAATATATGGTGCACAGAACACGGAACCAAAGCAGAAAAACTAGCGAAATTGATTTCAGTTGTGCAGGGGAATATTCAAAACAACAGCTACATTACAGAGTTGGGCGATCTGTCGAAAAAAGTTGAGAACATCTGTAAAACAATTTCAACTTTTTGGAAGAATTATAAACGCAAAAAATCTTCAGTTCTTCAATACCAATCTGGTTGGCTGAATAAAGAGGAATCGATTTTGTTAAAACGCACGCAGTGTAAGTCGCAGCAGATGGAGGAAAGTAGTCATCGTGGCCATCCTTAACTGGATTTTGCTGACTCTTCAACGAGAACTAAGCGACGTCGTATAGCTCAACTGAGTGAAATAGATGAGTCCGCTGTTTCTGCCCTACGCAATGAACATCAGAATCAAAAGATTCTGCCAGCAGATCCCATTGAAGTTATTTCACTCTTAATGGAGACCTCTATGTCGAAACACCAGTATTTGCTGAACAGCAAAATTTCCTTAGATTTGTTTCCAAGCTATCAAAAAATACAAAATTCAAAACAAAGTAGATACCCAGACAATATTTTTGTAGACGAATCTCATGCGGAAGTCGAATTGCAGAGCTTACTTAACAGTACAGAATCTAGTATAATAGAGCTTCAGACCAACTTAATTGAAACTATTCCTGAGAATGCAGTTAGCAATCTAACTTTAGTTGGAAAATGGGGCTTTGACGGAAGTACGTGGCATAGCGAGTATAAGCAAAAGTTTTCATCCAGTGAATTAAACGATAGAAGCTTATTTGTAACATCATACGTACCTCTCCAACTAGTTTCGCAAATAGATGATCAAATAATTTGGAAAAACCCCCGACCATCATCGACTCGTTACTGTAGACCGATCAGATTTCAACATAGCTTGCACCTTACTATGGTAGATGGAAAAGTGTGCAACGCGATCAGCGAATCTTCCGCTGCAAAGTTATATATATGTTCAGCACGGCCAACAGAATTGAACGACGTTCAAAAATGTTTGAGTAAAGAAGTTCGCACAACATTTTATGAATTTGGCTTATCTCCACTGCATTCATACATACGCTTCTTTGAATACTTTTTACGTGTTTCATATAAACTAGAGATCAATATGTGGCACGTAAGAGACACAGAGAAGAAAAGTAAAGAATTGGAGAGAAAAAACAAAATTCAGACGGAATTTCGCGAGAAAATGGGTATAATAGTGGACAAACCTAGAGATGGAGGTAGAGGATCGTCCAACGATGGAAATATCGCAAGAAAATTCTTTTCTAATGCAGCCTTGAGTTCCAAAATCACAGGAATTGATGAATGTTTGATTCATAGGTGTGCAACATTATTGCAAGCCATGGCATCGGGGTATAAAATTAATGCGGAGAAATTTAAACTCTACGCGCTGGATACAGCTAAAGATCTGATAACTGTATATCCATGGTACTATTTGCCGGCAACCGTTCACAAGGTTTTAATACATGGTTCTGCTGTGATAGAGCATGCATTAGTGTCGATTGGAGAGCTTTCGGAGGAAGCTGCAGAGTCCAATAACAAGGAAATAAAAAAATGTAGACTTCAGCACAGTCGGAAAGTGTCACGTACTTTAACAAACACAGATGTCATTAATGCACTATTGTTGCGCTCAGATCCCTTTATAACAAGATAGAGACAACTTCCAAAAAAAGACAAGTCGACTTTGTTGAAGTCTGTTTATGAATTACTAGATGATTCTACATAATTTTTGTTTCCTTAATTTTTCTTTTATTGTTTTTTTATATTGGATTTTTGATGATTTATATGTAAAACAACATTTTCTAAAAATATAACTGCAATGTCGATAAAATAAAACAATTTCACTTTAAAAAAAAAAAAACATTATTAAGTTTGTTTCGATCATTCCTATGGGAGCTATTGAATATAGTCGTTTGATTTGTCAAATTTTTTTACTATTTCTTATCTTTATTTTTGGAAAGAAATTCAACCCGCTATGTCAAGAAAAGTATTTTTGGCCGCTGTTCCATACAAGCGGATCCACTGTGCACCGACGGCGACGCACTATACCATCGCATTTGCTGGGTGCTCCCTGCGAGCATTACCTCCAGAGCAGGTGTCAGCGGACCCAGTTCGTTGCTGCGGGAGATGGCAACTTGTTTGCTCCCTCAAGCAACAGGTTTGGCGACAGTAGTCCAAAACATATCTGACGGGCCTTCAGGAACGCAACAAGTGGCTGCACCCCACTTGCAATCTGGAGCTCAACGACCTCGTCCACGAGGACAACGTGCCGCCACAGCAGTGGGTAGTCGGACGCGTCGTCGCAATCGTCGAAGTGCAAGATGGAACTTTTTGGAAAACCGTACGCAAAAATATCGAATTTCTTCAAAATAAGGCCAAAAACTGGATCATCGACTTAGTGGGTCAAAATATCCGGAAATAATACCAGAAATTGAGTGGAGAACAAACATCGATATCTAGGGACAATAATAGCAACAAATGGTAAGCCAAAAACCGCTAAAAGTATTGTAATTACGTTTGATTTATATAAATAATCATTAGTGTACGTAAGCTTTTTTGATAACAATTATGCCCATTTTAAGCTTTAGCATTAATTTTTTTATTGTGTAAAAAATAGAAAATATGTAGTAAATCTTTTAAATGGATAGAAAAAAACCACAAAATTTATTCATTTTGTAACAAATAAACTTGCCGTAATTTAATAGAACTAGGTGAATGTAAACTTTATTGGTCCACTGTATCTATAGCTAAAACATAAATTATTAAATGAGTTATAAAATGTTGATTTATTAAAAAATAAATTAAGAAGATCTATTATATAAAACACTTACCTTAATAATGCATTCATAATACCAATCTATTGTATACCTTAATACTTACCATAAACTGTTACAGTATTTAACGAGAGTTGAAAATTATTAAACTTACCCCTTTTTAATACATATTTATATTACCACTAGTTTAAGTGGATAGTTTTAAGATTTAGGCTTAGCAATTAGGTTAAGTGCAATAAAAAACTCATACTTATGTGAACCATTGAACCGAACGCATGCTTTTTTCGCCACCGGAATAATTTATAAGTCTTTTTGCGGCAGGTAATTGGAGTGTATTTAAAATTGCCCATCCCTAACTATTTTTTTCGTGTCTCAAAAACGATTGACACTTTTCAGTGGGGTCTCCCTGTTTGTAGATTGGGCAGAGCACTCTTAAATTCCAATCGGCGCAATAAAAAACTATAAAAGAGTACGGCATAAAGATCAACCGTATTACCGAATTAATCCACTACAGAACGTTCATCCCACAAATATTAAAAGACCAATGATATAGGCAAATATTGAAAACTCAAACGAAAGAGATGAAGATACATTTAGTTTAAGGGCATTTAATGGGGATAGTAACACATAAAAAAACGATTATAAAATAATAATTTTATTTTCACAGATGACGGGGACAATTGTGTTTTTTCAGTAACTATCACACCAATAAATACTGTATAACGAAATAAAAAATATAAAAGTTGTATATTATCAAATACATGTGAATTTATATACAATAAGAAAACCACAATACAGGAAATAAACGATGATAAAGTAATAATAAGAAATGCACATAACGAAGTAATAAAACAAAACGGCGATGATAGAAGAATCGCACTAAATAATAAATATGTAATTAAAGTTGTAAATTGTAAAATAGTAATTTTACAACAAGAATATAAAAATAATATAACAAATATATTCATACCATTGTGTATCATACACACCAAAGTTGATATTTAATGATATCGCATTATTGAATATTGAAAATGTAAAAGAAATTGAGGAATGAAATACAATAAAAATGTATCATATGGTATCAACCTAATATTAATAATTATAGTAAGGATAATAATAGTAATCATTTTTTATTCATTAAAAACATTTTCTGTTCCGTCACTCACGTGTTGTGGGCGATAGTATTGTTGTGAGGTAGGCAGTCTGTTTTTTCGCCGTTGCGACACGGCACTCCTCGTCGTAAGAGCTTTTCTTTTGCATCTTCCGAAAACCAATGGTTTCGGTTGTCACTGTACGTAAGGAGTTTGAAATGCGGTCCCACAATGCCTCATACCGAGTTGTTGAGGAGTGCTCTCAGAGGGCATTATTGCAAGTCGAGTAGAAAATCGTTCGGCTAACTGTTGTGATTGCAACTTCTTGACGTCGAGCCTTCCTTATGTTTGTTGGCGTGCGTTTTTTGCTGCACAGAGGCGGGTGCGAATCTTGTCTGCAACACAATAGTGGTCTGAGTCGATGTTAGGACCTCGGAGCTTACGCACCTCTAAAATACTGGAGACGTTCTTCCATCTATCACAACATGATCGATTTGGTTGGTGGCTTTTCGATCCGGAGACAGCCAGGTAGCGTGATGTATTTTCTTGTGCTGGAATCTAATACCACAGATAACCATATTTCGGGCCCCGGCGAAGTCGATCAGCCTCAACCCATTTGGGGATGTTTCGTCGTGAAGATACTTTCTTTGCCCACCCCGGCGTTAAAGTCGCCAAGCACGATTTTGATATCGGGGCTGTGGCAGCTTTCATAGGTGCGCATCCTCCTTCTTTTCCGTCGGGGCGTGGGCGCAAATCAGCGATATGTTAAAGAACCTCGCTTTGATGCGGATTGTGGCTAGCCGTTCATCCACCGGGGTACCCGATATTACTCGTCTGTGGAGTCTCTCTCGAACCACCAATCCCATTCCAAAGTTGCGCTCCTTTAAATGCCACTGTAGTAAATGCCACAAGGATCTACTCGTCTCAGTCCTTGTCCATGCATCGCATATCTTGAACGGCGCTGATGTCAGCCTTGACTCTAGCGAAGACATCAAAGAGCTGGGCAGCCGCACCTTCCTAATTAAGGGGCTGGACATTCCAGGTGCATGCGCTCAATTCTTAGTCCGTGGCAAACGAAATACCAAGGTCGTCATCAAAAAGAGGGTCTCTCATCCGAGGCTGATTGCTAATTTACATTGGGGGTGTTTTTTTACGGACGGGTCCCAAACCCAGCGCACAACCCTAACTAAGGGATCTTTTGTCTTCTCACTTTAGCTCGCCTTCAAACGGATGTTCTTAGGCTACCCAGAAGATACTTGGTCAAAGACCGGAAGTCGTAAGCTGCTTGAGTCATATGTAAAAAAATCGCTTCTGGCCACTCCCCAGTGAATGGCGATCAGAGAATTCTCCTCCCTTGCGTGAACTTCTAATTTAAATGCACAAAAGTAGTTATTTTTTCAGTGCTGGCCTTACTAGAAAATGTTATAAAGAACGCTGATTTTGGTTTTGAGGCGCTCTCACACTGGAATAAGTTTGGCATCTCTTTATCCCAGCCTATATTACAGAGTAATATCATATTGACCTTGTCTTGTCCTTTCCAAAATAACAACGGATATTGCAACACATCGTATCTGATTTTATTCTCTCCATACATATTCAACAACTGATTCTCTTCGTGCAATATATTCTGCAGTCCGGCAACAATATTCTTTCTTATGTTTTGACCTATTTCACAGCGCCGATTACTTACAAGGTCCTTTCCAAAGTAAACAGGATTTTTTAAATCTTGCACCCTCTGGTGGCGTCATCTATGTATACATACGTCGATTGTTGCGTTAGAATCTACTATTTTTATCGATTGTCCGCTGCGAATTTCATGACATTTCTTTGATTGGAAGTGAAGTTATTGCATTTTAAGTGTGGGTATGTTTGTGTTATCGGTGTGAAAATGAGCTTCGAACAAAGAGCCAATATAAAATTTTGTTTTAAAATTGGTAAAACTTTTAGCGAAACGTTTCAATTGATCATCAAGTTTATGGTGATGATTGCCTATCCTGTAGCAGAGTGCACGAGTAGTTTCAACGATTTCAAAGAGGTTGTGAACACATACTATAAATGTTGATCAATATGAGGGCCAATCAAAGAAAATTCTATGGAAGCTTTGCGTGAATTCATCAAAAATCAGCCGAGATCATCATTGAAATTCATGGCATTGGATTTGAACATCTCCAAAACATCGATTCATCGCGTTTTGACCGAACATTTGGGCTTACGAACCGTGTGCACGGTTTGCTTCACACAAATTGACTGACGACCAAAAATTGCTCAGAACTTAACATTCGAAGAACATCATTAAAGGGTTCAAAATGGACTAAACTTCCTTTACAATGTTGTGACTGATGACGGAACGTGATGTTTTCAATATGATCTCGAAACGAAACGCCAGAGCGTTGAATGGAAGGCACCGAACGATCCGGAACCCAAAAAATCGTGCACGGAGAAGTCAAAAGTGAAGAAAATGCTGATTTGTTTTTATGATTCCAAAGGTATTGTCTACAAAGAATTTGTTCCACCGAGCCAAAAGTTTAATCCGGTGTTCTAAGCGGAAGCGTTTAATGCACCGTATTCGACGATAATGCGTTGTCTCATCGATCGACGCTTGTGACCGATTCTTCTTCTTCTTTACTGGCGTAGACACCGCTTACGTGATTATAGCCGAGTTAACAACAGCGCGCCAGTCGTTTCCTCTTTTCGCTACGTGGCGCCAATTGGATATCCCAAGCGAATCCAGGTCCTTCTCCACTTAGTCCTTCCAACGGAGGGGAGGTTTTCCTCTTCCTTTGCTTCTCCCGGTGGGTACTGGAGTGTTTTAGTCCATTCGGACAACATGACATAGCCAGCGTGGCCACTGTCTTTTAATTCGCTGAACTATGTCAATGTCATCGTATATCTCATACAGCTCATCGTTCCATCGAATGCCATATTCGCTGTATCCAACTCGCAACGTCGACTCATCGGTTGTGTCATCGTCCAAGCCAAGAGTTTGGCTTTTGTTCGTCGAGAGAGGACTTTGCTTCTCAATTGCCTACTCAGTCCAAAGTAGCACTTATTGGCAAGGGTTATCCAGCGTTGGATTTCCAGGCTGAATCTAGTACCAGAGATTACCATATTTCGGGCCCCGACGAAGTCGATCAGCCTCAACCCATTTGGGGATGTTTCGTCGTGGAGGCTGAATTTACAGACCGTAGTGCCAAAGATACTTTTTGTGCCCACGTTGACGTTAAAGTCGCCAAGCACGATTTTGACATCGTGGCGGAGCACCTCTCATAATTGCGCTCCAAGCGCTAATAGAAGGCATCTTTGGTCATATCGTCCTTCTCTTCCGTCGGGGCGTGGGCGCAAATCATCGATATGTTGAAGAACCTCGCTTTGATGCGGATTGTGGCTAGACGTTCATTCACCGGAGTGAATGATAGTACTCGGCGACCAAACATGTGATCAATTATTTGACCAAAAATTACGTTTTAACCTTAACCACTCCCCGTGATCACCTGAAATGCATTTGCCATGAAAGGAAAGCGTTATGCAGACGCTTGCATCGGCATACTGGTGGCCATACCGGCCAACGAGCTATAACACTCGTTCGACATGCTTTTGGACCGTGCAAAACGCTGTATTGAAGCAGAAGGAGACTATTTTGAATAAAACAAATTGATTTTGTCAAAAAACCATTTATTCTGTTTTTTTTTAAGTCCTGTTCCATCTTGTACATATCTCGTTAATAAGGGTAGTTTCATGTTTACATTGAATTATGAGGCGAACTTTTTGGCCGATGTTTACATATGAAGTTTCGTTTTAAAGTAGAATCTCCTTCTTCTAAAACAATATGATTTTAAAGATAGTTGAATGGTTTGCCTTTTTGTTTTCATTATATAAGAGAGCAATATCTGTGTTGCCATATCAGATTGATCCTCCTCTTCAAGCGTATAGATAATCTGTGGAGTTAGTGATTCAGCGAGCAAGAAATTGAAAACATCACATATATTAAAAATTCCCGAAACGACATTTAGGAAACATATAATATCTATTGGAAAACCCGATATAAACTTGATCTTCTCAGTAATTGGCTACGCCCTCCTTTATATATTTTTTGTTTGAAATTATCTTGTTGAACAACGTTGTAGCACTTTCCGCATTTGTTTTTAGTTTACCGTGTTCTAATACCATTTTTGGATGTGACTATCAATTTTCTTCACTTTTTAAGTTATTAAAAATACTTTGTTTTCTACATATATTCGACTATTAATTTATTGACCCTTTCGAGAGTATGATTCTGTTAAGATTCCATTTTAAGCAATTAAAATTAATTAAGAAGGGTGAATTTTTTTGTTTGTTTTTCTAAAAACAAGATTTGATAAAGTCGTGCCAATATCTCCGTAGCTCCCATATGCTCATAAGGATTTGAAACTTATTTTTTATATTTACATATAAATTATAAATAAAAATAAACACATTTTTGGTTTTAACGCAAATGGTATATTTCAAATAGAAATGGACTTGCTTCCATGAGTACCAGCTTATGTAATACTAATTATACATTATTTTAGCCTAAAAATCAGCAAACTACACTCCCTGAAGCCATCCGCTGCCAGCTGTACTGCAGTTTCTTATTTTTATTGGCTGACTCGGGCCACATGCAACTTTTGCCGTAACATTGATAAACATTCTTATGATAACTTCTGCTGCCCTAGGCCACACGCAGCCTTGCCGTAATATTAGACTGTTAAACAGTCTTATGATAACTAACATTATTACGATAACTGCTGCTAACTCAGGCCATGCGCAACTTTTGCCGTAACATTGATAAACATTCTTATGATTTTGATTAGTTAGGCCACACGCAACCGTGCCGTAGCATTAGACTGTTAAACAGTCTCATGATAACTTATACATACATATATCGATTAATGTAAGGTATTTTAGCAAATTCAGGTGCGAAAATTTGTGAATTCGATCCATTTTCTATATTTTGCAAGTAATGATTTAAGTTAGTTTGGCAGGCCGTAAGCCAAATATTCATGTGGGTAAATCTCACACATTACATCTTAATAAAAATTTGTGGAAACATTTTTGCAAACACCTTCATGTTGTTGTATGTAAATTGTTCGGTTATATCAGATTTTATTCTTTCCTTAAATAAATATGAAATGAACAAGTAAAATACTTTTTTCAGCCGCTATAGAATTTTAAATTAAATATTATCTAATCTCCGACCTCCGCCTTGACCTTATTCAATTAAGAATAATACAAATGTACTTCTCTTTACTGTTGCCTCTTTGCAACAATTTGAGCCCTATGAAACTATTTACCATGAAGATAAAGGACTGGAAACGTTTGTTCATTTTGCTATAAGCGGCACCTGTATAGTTCTACAATGCTTAGAAATTAAGGTTTATTCACTATTTGAATATACGTCAAACAGAGAATCTAATTGGTGTTTCGCAGGTCTCTATGAAGCGAAAGGTGAAAAAATTCGAACTTGCTGATATTGTCAAGAATGAAAATATATTCAGAAATTTAAGCCTTGCAGAAATTCTAAGCCATATGCGCGTGAAATCCACGTTTTCCTTTACCATAATATCCATTGCAGAAGATGATTCTCAGTCAGATACGTATATTAGTGTTCAACAACAAGGAAAGGTAAAAAATTTGTATGTATTGCTGTTTCATATCTTAAAGAAATAAAGATTTTTTTTTAGTATTACAAAATATATGTATATGAATGGAACCTTCAGCTTTACTTTTACATAAATTTCATCAGTGTTTTAACGATACTAAGTGCTTGCTTTTAAGAATATGCAATAAATTTTCGCACTGCACTATTTGAGTATGAGAAGAATGCTACGTGCTAAATTTAGTTGAAATGGGTCGGTCGATTCCCGAGACAGGGATTTCACCGAAAAGTGGGCTGTGCCACTCTCATTGTCCCATTTTTACACAGACTCCCCTAAACCACCCTCATATCATCTCGGAGGTAAAATATAATGCCTCTGGCGTATTTAGACGGTTTTAGTAGTTTTTAACAGTATCATTGGTTATCTTCCGATTTTATCCATTTTCACACCGTCGTTAGGAGTTCCTACAATATTCCTCCTTGACGAATTTGGTTGTTGTAGCTTTAGTGGTTTAGGAGATATGTACATTAAACTTATTAGACACGTTTTAAAATTTGTTGCCCGCAGGTACCCTTGCCACTGCAATATTCTGTGCTAAATTACAGTTCTATATCTTAATTAAGTGCATAGTTGTGTTACTTTATACTTTTGCCTTCTGACTGTATTCTTATAGCAGCTCTACTTTCGGATGTGGAGTAGGTGCAATTGCTTTTATTAGCTTTAATTGATCGGAGATCATAGCTTTTGTTTCTTCATATTGATCTAAGCAGTTTTCCTAAATATCGTAAGCCAAGGATTTGAAATTGTGTATATCTGAATCGTCAGAATATAGAATGGCATCATGAGCCGCTTGGAAGCGAGTCCAAAAATTGTTAAGATTTTGATTTTTGATTTCTAATAACGATTCAGAGTTTTCATGAATCGGTGAAGAGGCAAATCTAGTGCAGTATCTTAATGAACTGTCACTTTTTGAAATAAATTTAGCAACCTGTTTTGAGCGTGTAGCTCCAGGTGTACTTTGATTTTGGTTATTGTTCATTATTTAAGTTGTATGTAGAAATATTTTTTAAAATGAAATACAGGTTTCTCAGTAAGAACTGAATACTCTTTTAAGTATAAGTATAAACGATTTAGTTTTTTTTTTTTTTGTAAAAGACGGGTTATTTGTTTTATTAATACCGTTACTTGTTTACTTGCTATTTAAATTTATTATTATTTTATGTGCTTAGTTTCTAACCCGCAATATTAATTTTAAGGATTTTCTATATAGGTATATAGGCACACCCTAAACTTGTTTTTGTGTAATTGAGAGCTCGTCAAAGAGATCAATATGCTTTGTACATATGTACATAAGTATGCACGAATTGTTTGTGCTAATTATTATGCCTTGTTCATAAGTAATTAAGAGCTCGTTAGAGAGATCAATTCGCTTTTTGTGCACAATCCTGCTTGTTTTTATTTGCCAAAGAACAAGAGGTTTTGCCGGATAATTGCCAATGTGGGTTTTGAATATTTGTGTATGTTTAAATATACATATGTATATGTATGTACGTATGTTAGAACAAATATTGTTCAAGTGAATAACTTTTTAATCGTTGTGTTCACGAACTAATGACTTTTTAATGAAAATAATTTTTTTTCTGTATTCCTTTCAATAAACGTAATTTGTGATTTTTGTGCTTTGTAACTGTTCAAATATCATTGAACATGCTTACTTATCACAAAAACTGAAATTCTACTATATATAAATATCTATTTATATATTAATAAACTTACATACATACCTTTATGTATAAATAATGCATTTGCATGCAATGCACATCTAATAATAATAAAAATGCATGGGACACAAATCATAAATTAACAGAAGAGAAAACACACACGTACACATGTATTAAATTGTACATTTCAAAATAACCCCATGTCAAGCAGCAATGAACAATATGCTGCAATACGTACAAACATACACACATACACATATCTTTAGTTATTTAAGATAGTTTTAAAATTTGTATATAAGCAAGAAAAATACGAAATAAAATCAGAATTAATAAGTTCTCCTTGAATACAAGTCTTTCATTGCCCCCACCAGAGGTAAGGATTGTAAGAAACTGTAACAGTAACCGTTTCGTTTAGATGTTTACGGAAAGTTACGATTACCTTTTTTGAAGTAGTGTAGGGTATATAAAGAAATGCAGATTCTATGCCGTATGTAAGCATCTATATTTTTCAATAGAAAGAGAGCGCGAAATGGAATTAAAAAAAGTTATTTTCGTTTGTGCTCTTCTATTACATATGTATGTTTGTACGTAAGTAAATATGCACTGCAGTCTTGCTTATTACTTTATTAAGCATAAAGGTACTGCATATCACGGCTTTTACCGTGTTTGTTAAAATTGTAAGCATATATCAAATAAATAAAGGACATAATACGCTCACTTGGTACTCTGTATGGTATAAGTATTTTGTATGTGCATATGTTGCTTGCCGTCTGCGTGTTGTTCTCCGTGCTGTATTCCAGCTGGCTACCTCCCAGTGCTGTTGTTTGTTTGTGTATTTGTTTTAATTATTCGCGCCAGTTACATATTTAAAACTACCAACCCAAATACACTTTCTTACAATGTTAATTATAAAGCCACTCCAAAGTCAACATATAAAAATGCTGACGATATAGACGAATTCATTGTTACAATAAATAAAACAATGAAATAAGTATTTCACTAATGATGCTATTTCCTGTCACTTGTAAAGGTTATTAACGAAATGTAAACAGAATAAAATTAGTTCCATACCAATTCTTGGTATTGATACAATTGAAACATGTTCGCGAATAACGTTGTAAGCGACAGATTTAGAAATGTTCAGGAAATGAAATAAGCGTTTAAAGCTTAAAGTTTTATCTATTTTGGGTTTTTTTTTATATTTTTAATAGTAATTTGTCTATTTAGAATGAATAAATTGAAATAAAAAATTAATAAAATAGTTAAACTAATAAAAAACACGAAATTAAACTCTTTAAATGGAAAAACGTTTTATATCCAAAATTAAATGGATGTTAACACGTTATTCCACTATGCATAACATATAGTTTTGGCGTTTGAAACGTTTTTCCGTCAACGTATTTAGAAAGTTAAGGTTTCAAAACCAAAAAGATTCTATTTCAGTAATACAAACAAACAAAGAAGGTTATAAACAAAACGAAAAATATTTTATTTCAAATAAATTTAAACGATATTTCCGCAAAATGTAATTCACAAAGGATATGTAGTAAATAGTATAGAGTATCAATATATGTATGTATTGGTTTATCTTTCATGGCAACTGTTTATAAAACTGTGCATAGTTTTCTGGTAAATACGACGCCATTGCCAGAAGGTCCTTCTTCTTTTCATCACTTACTTTTATTGGATCATTCCTGAGCATTGGCAAAGTATAATTCGCATAATTCTCGAAGTTTTTAAATTCATATGGAGCCATTTGATGAACCTGGAATGGATTCGAAGGCCTTGCAAAATGAATCATATCACACACATCTGCTGGTGTATAAAGTTGAGCTGTTTTTTTCTTTTTTTCGATAAGTGCAAAATCCCGGTCGCATGGCAGAAAGCTGTGCCCTGAAGTAAGAAATTTTTGATTCACTTCAGAAAAGTATTTGGTCAGAAGGCTGTGGCATAAAGCAATCATAGTCCAGTTTTTATTTTGTCCAACGCATCTATCGGACCATATAATCAATTTTCTAATTTGGTCAGTTTCCAGAATACTGAATTTTGATGTAATGTGTTTCCAAATACATGAAGCTATTTCAGCAGCTCCTCTTTTAGCAATCGTTTCGTGCCATGTGTACATATCGACCGTATTTTCTGAGATATTATGGACAGCAAAATTATAATTGGAATACTGTCGCTGATAAAATACATCAGAATGTGTGAGATTCGGTGTGAAAATCACTTGCTGCATATCGACACATATGACTACGGTATTTTGCGAATTTTTGCCAGCGTTAGAATCATCTCGAAGTTGTGCATATGCTTTATCTGCTTGCTCGTGATGAGCTGTCGCCAATTTTTGAATATTTTCAAATCGTTCCGTATTTTCAGCGGCAATCATATCAATAAAATACTTATCACAAACCTTGCAAGTATCACTTCTTGGGAAACCAAATCGTAGTTTGTGTTCTGTATGAAAAATGTGCTTATATGTGTTGTACGAAATTTGGGTGTCCGGATATTTAACTTTGTATAACTCGTACATTGTTTTAATATTTAAATTGGGGTTAAGACAATTTTTTCGAGATGTTGAACGACCATAGTGACTTTCTTGGCTGGGAAAACTTACTATGTGTTCATCAACGCTCAGTTTTTCCTGTTCTATGATTTTGTGGGGACGATTTTCATGTTTTCCTCGCTGACCATCAATGTTTTTCCCATATTTTACTTTTTCAACCAAAATTTGAACTCTGCGCTGCGTTATCTTCATATTTTAAAATAAAAAGTAAAGTAAAAATCAACGAAAAACAACAACAAGAAAATATTTACCTGAAATGTGTGAAAAAACATTTTTTTGCACACTCTCTCTCTTTTTCCGTTTGAAAGCACCAAAAAATAAAATACTGTTGTATTTCGTATAGAACTCCCCTCTTCCACTCTTCTTCTTTTAAGCTCGCTCAATTCAAGAAGGAAATAAACATTGCTCGTTATAATTTTTGCTATAAAAGTTATCAAAAATGTTCTTCATTTGTTCAAACAAATAATGTAAAGTACTTAATAAGCATTTTTTAAACAATGAAATAAGTATTTCACTACAATGTAATTTGATACTATTTCCTGTCACTTGTAAATGTTATTAACGAAATGTAAACAAAATAAAATTAATTCCCATCCAATTCTTACAATTGTAAAAGCAAATAATGTAAAGTAACGGGTGATTTTTTTGAGGTTAGGATTTTCATGCAGTAGTATTTGACAGATCACGTGGGATGTCAGACATGGTGTCAAAGAGAAAGATGCTCAGTATGCTTTGACATTTCATCATGAATAGACTTACTAACGAGCAACGCTTGCAAATCATTGAATTTTATTACCAAAATCAGTGTTCGGTTCGAAATGTGTTTCGCGTCCGTGTCCGATGAGCGATGAGGCTCATTTCTGGTTGAATGGCTACGTAAATAAGCAAAATTGCCGCATTTGGGGTGAAGAGCAACCAGAAGCCGTTCAAGAACTGCCCATGCATCCCGAAAAATGCACTGTTTGGTGTGGTTTGTACGCTGGTGGAATCATTGGACCGTATTTTTTCAAAGATGCTGTTGGACGCAACGTTACGGTGAATGGCGATCGCTATCGTTCGATGCTAACAAACTTTTTGTTGCCAAAAATGGAAGAACTGAACTTGGTTGACATGTGGTTTCAACAAGATGGCGCTACATGCCACACAGCTCGCGATTCTATGGCCATTTTGAGGGAAAACTTCGGACAACAATTCATCTCAAGAAATGGACCCGTAAGTTGGCCACCAAGATCATGCGATTTAACGCCTTTAGACTATTTTTTGTGGGGCTACGTCAAGTCTAAAGTCTACAGAAATAAGCCAGCAACTATTCCAGCTTTGGAAGACAACATTTCCGAAGAAATTCGGGCTATTCCGGCCGAAATGCTCGAAAAAGTTGCCCAAAATTGGACTTTCCGAATGGACCACCTAAGACGCAGCCGCGGTCAACATTTAAATGAAATTATCTTCAAAAAGTAAATGTCATGAACCAATCTAACGTTTCAAATAAAGAACCGATGAGATTTTGCAAATTTTATGCGTTTTTTTTTTTAAAAAAGTTATCAAGCTCTTAAAAAATCACCCGTTACTTAGTAAGCATTTCTTATGGTAAATTATAAACTTTCATTTTAAGAAATACTTTCCAATAAAATCAGTCTGTTTCTGCACTCCTTCAGCGTCACTTCGCTGTAATCAGAATAAGCCTTTGTCTTTTCAATTTTTTTTTTTTACCGTTTTCGGCGGTGACAAAATTTCGCTTACAAGACAGCAGACGTTTGATCACAGAAGAAGGATGGCGCTGGAGCAGACCCAAATACCCAATGTGGAGTTGATAGAAGAACTGAACAGGAAAGAGTGTTTAAATGAGTTAAGCCTCGACCCACTCTACCCGGTCAAACTGGCCTAGCTAGACACAACAACAACACACCACACCACTAATACACCACACCTGGGACACATTGGATTTCACCACATCAGATGTCAAAAGATTGGATCATCGCTTTTATTTTGGACTACATTCGTCATCTACTATTCGTGATATACAAGCCGCCCATCCACAAACGCTTCATATTTGCCACTCCACACGGCGCCACGGAATTGCCACTTTAGCATCGATCGTCATCGTTCTACTTGCGCCGACAACAAAACCTATTTCGGTTCGACGCGATATTATTAAGCAAAACATTATACCGCAAACAAAGGATAATTTAAATAAATTGTACCTTTCAACTACTCAACTATTTTTTCTTCTCAAACACTCGCGCATGCGTAAATGCATATCACCAGTGGTTTGTATTCCCCAATAAATTGGGTCATTATTTATTCATGGTCCTTCGAGCCTTAACGAAAGGCACCTATGGCTTGTCACAGTCAAACTAAAAACAATAATAATTAACATAAATTGGTCTAATAACAATAATAAGTGGATTTGGTGACAAAAACCAAACGAAGTGCGATAACGATGGTGAAATAAAACAATACGAACAGGGGGAAAAAAAATATATATATAAAACAAACAAAGAAACACCAAAATAAAGTGCGGAAACATAATATAATGCAGTGACCCAAATAAAACAAAGTGCAGTGACACACAAAAAAAAAACAAGTTCGGTAAAAAAATGCACTGACACAAAGTGTAGAAACTAACAGAAACATAAAAGAAAGCTAAGAACCTAATCAAACAAGCGGAAAACACAAATATACTTAAAAATACAAACATATTAACAAAAATATAAATATACATATATTACAATAAAAACACTGTGCGCGAATTTAAAACAAAAAATAATAAAGAATGGCAACAAACAAAAAACAATAAAAACCACTCACGGACAATCGGGCGCGAAAACTTATAACAAAACATATATAAAAACAAAGTTCAAACAAAGAAACGGCCGCGAAAAACTGAAGCAGTTTAATAAACAACAAAAATTATAAGCCGTTCTTTTATGCAGCTGACTTCAGGAGTGGAAAAGGAATTGGAACAAAACGTCCAGGCTTGTAAACACCTACAGCGCATAAAACGCCCCCTTGAGGAAAAACGAAGTGAGCGTATTTATTTCATTTCATTAAACGTATTTTAAAGCACATGTATAGTATATGGATGTGAAAATACGATTTACATGC
This sequence comes from Bactrocera correcta, assembly GCA_027475135.1. Taxonomy (NCBI): domain Eukaryota; kingdom Metazoa; phylum Arthropoda; class Insecta; order Diptera; family Tephritidae; genus Bactrocera; species Bactrocera correcta. The sequence goes on along the minus strand of CM050322.1, from coordinate 36,454,177 downwards.
TATTATAAAATCCGTTTTAACAGCGGAAAAAGGTTTACCAAACGGCTCCACTTTTGAGTTTATTTTGCAGGAAAAACCGACCACAGTTCGGTATAACGTATATATTAATATATACATGTACATATGCTAAACAAATAATATTAATTTACTGCCCATGTAATAATATACTCGTACCTCCGTGTACTTAAACACAATTACTAAAAAAAAAAAAAAAAAAAATAAGGAAATCAAACAGTTACTTGCGAAAATTTCCATCAAACCCCTTCTGTTTAACAAAGCATTAACCAGAATTGTATGAGAGCAGAGGCAAACTAATAGCGGGATTCTGTAACCAGTCTCTAGTCTCTATTTGAGACATTTTGAGGCAAAGTATCAATTTGATACTAGTTACTATTCACTAAACAGTCTCTAGCGTTAGTCTCAAAATATTGAGACCTGGTAGTTAGCTGGTCACAAAACTAAAAAGAACTCTTGCTGCCATTTTCAATGTACTGAATAGAGATCATCATAGATATTAATCGATTGTCGTTTTTTTACATTTTATAAGCAATTCAAACACGAAAAGGTTAAAAATAAATAAATTTTACATAAATTTCGTAAATATTATGAAACAAAGTCAACATATATTTTCATTTTTATTGATAATTATGTTTTTTTGACTATGTTATACAAAATTTAATATTTGTTATCGACATATTTATTATCATTCAAGTGTAAAAACATCTCTGAATTATGAAATGTAATAGATTTTGAGACTGTCACTTACAGAATAGCAAAATCGTCTCAAGTCTCAAAAATTGTCTCTAACTCAAAATCTCAAATTTAGAGACTTGATACTGTCTCACGTTACAGAATCGCACGGTAAGTATAAAATAGCACAGAAAACAAAACAAAAAAAAAAAAAACACTCAAACATCCATACATACATATATGCATAACAATTTACCTCTTATACATATACGCTTTATAGTATATAAATCTTATATCCGATGCGGCTATAAACATATGTGTAACAAATGTAAATTACAAAAAGCACAAATATTGATATATTATCAACAAAAATACAATATATATATGCAAATCTTCTAACCTGTCTTTACTAAATTTTAATAGACATACATATATTGTACTATTTCCATTCCGTTTTAAATCTCGCTCTCACTTTTTCAAAAAAAAAAAAACAAAATAACTTATATTCAAATATACGTCAAAGAATCTGCAAGTGACACATATAAGTACAAACACTTATTCAAAGTCCATATTGGCAGCTATTCGGCAATACCCCTTGTTCTTTGGCAAACAAAAACAAACAGGTCTGCATAGAAAAGCGAATTGATCTCTCTAACGAGCTCTCAATTGTTTAAGAATAATAATAAACACACAAACAATTCGTGCATACTTATGTAAATAGCGCATTGATCTCCTCAGCGAGCTCTCAATCGCACAAAACATAAGTCCCTTAATAAGCACATACATACATACATACAAGTCCAAGTATTAGGGTGTACCTAAATACTAACATAAGGACGTAAAAAGTTTTTATAAATTAAAATAATTAATATTAACACGAAATAACATATTCGTTCGTTTGTTAGCAACCTAAACTGAAAATAATAACATTTACCTAAAAAATTTCAATTCAATTTCATTATTCAAATCAGTTCCACTGAGAGAAGAAATTTTAATTATTTACAGATAAAAATTTATAATAAAACCAAAATGGTTAACAACGCAAAAAATCAAAATACACCTGCAGGAGCTACACGCTCAAAACAGGTTGTTAAATTCATTTCCCAAAGTGACAGTTTATTAAGATACTGCACTAGATTTGCCGCTTCACCGATTCACGAAAACTCTGAATCGTTATTAGAAATCAAAAATCAAAATCTTACAAATTTTTGGACTCGCTTCCAAGCGGCTCATGACGCCATTCTAGATTCTGACGATTCAGATCAGTGATCTGCAGTGAATGAGTTAAAAACATCTTTGAGCCACTTGCGAAAAATTGAGTATGAAGCAAGCAAATTATTCACGGAATGAGTATAAGTGTGAATACTACTCACTTACAATTATGAGAGAGAGAGTTTTTGGCCAGCTTGATGAAACATATTTAAAGGCTTTGTTTTGAACTATTATATTTGTTTGAACTACGTCAATTCTAAAGTCTACATGGGAAATAAGCTCAAGCAACTATTCCACTTGGAAGAAACATTTCCAAGAAATCGGCATTGAAATGAAAAGTTCCAAAATTAATTAATGAATTATTGTATAACAACAAGGATTTTGTAACTGGTTCAAATAATGACTAGATATAATGAAATAAAAAACTGGATTTTCATATTTTGTGTTAATTTTCTCTATTATTTAAAAAAATCACATATACATACTTACATACATTAATATGTTATCACTTATAATATTACATTATATTTTATAAAATGATAATTTAGTTCCTTTCAATGGAATTAAAATTAAAAATAAAAATCACATCAGTTTAATGGTATAAAAATTACATGAATTATTATCAAAAAACTAAATAGCGAACTTCAGTTAATTTCGGTAAAAAATAAAAATAATAAGCATAAAATTTACTTCAAGATTTATGTACATACATAAGATTCAACTCCAAAGATACAAGTATATATTATAAGTATAGCTTCTAAATATATATTAAGATTGAGGTATTGCACAAAATTACTTTTCAATATCATTGTGTATTTTTGTTTTTTAAGTTTCTAAGGTCTTATTGCCATATTAGTTAGTCTTAAATATAGAATTCAGGAATAGTATATTATCTACGGTTTTGGGTGCAAGTCGATTTCTTTTATCAGTTATTAAATTGCCTGCCAAGGAAAATACACGTTCAGACGCCGCACTACTTGCAGGTATAGTTAATATTTTAAGTGCAAGTTTTGATATGCGTGGAAAGTTAGCTTTATGTTGCTTCCACCATTGAATTGCGTCAAAGTCATTATCAAATTGTATTCTTTCTGTAAAAAATCGATCTATCTCATCTTCGATACGTTCCTGCGCGCCCATGTTTGAAATATTTGGAAAAAAGAAGTTCAGGTCATTTGCAGGTGAAGACGTATTTGATGTTGAAGTAATTGGTGAAGATGGAATTTGTGGGGTCTCATTTTGTTCGGACGTGTAAAACTCAATATTACCTGATATCTCCTCAATGCAGAAATGCTTCACAGCTTCAATATCGACATCTCTCATAGCTTTTGCTGGAGGATATAAAAATAGTGCCACTTTGTGGTAAATGCTTAAATTAGCAAGCCATATACTGTCGATATATGTTAATATGTTACGTTTAAAGCTGACTATTGCTGGAACGTCTGTTTGAACTGCTTCACATATCGTCTTTAATCTAAAAACTGAAGGAAGTACAAAACATATTGACACAAAATTACACCCCTGTAATTTGTTAGAAATTGTGTCGAAGTATTGGCACGATTCTACTAAAGAGTTGACGATATTATATTAATATCTAACAAACGACTTTGTTGGTTATTTTCCGTTAAAATACCATCGATAGTCGGCCAATTGTCTGAAATGGACTTAAGCATTACTAGGTAAGAGTTCCATCGTGTGGGACAGTGACTTTTTAAAGATGTTTGCAATGCATGTTGGAGATTCGATTTTTTGAAATATTTTACGAGGCTTTTGCAAGAACTAATTAAAGCTTTTAAATCATGTGTAGTCTCAAATGCAGCGTTTACTACGTTAGATAACAAATGATTGGAACAATTGATTCTCGTGTAATTTTGTAATGCGCTTTTGATATTACTTCCTCTATCAGTCACAAATATAACTGATTCGAGGTTACAAATATCAAACTGTGAAAATATACTCAGTAACTTGTTTTGAATATTTATACCTGTTGATTTTTCGAAATCCATAGACTTGATACCCAAAACTATGTTTTTCAAATTGGAACCGTCGAAAAAATGAAGTGTTGCGCATAAAAAATTTCTGTTCACATAATTGTCAGTCCATAGATCCGTGGTTACAGAAGCATTTCCTTCATCAACAACTTTTTTTAATTTCGTTTTTCTTCTCCTCAGCCATTCTATAGGTCCTCCGCGAGATAGTAGTTGCATTTGGAATAAGATCATGTATATTCACATTTTCCCCATATTTCGATCCAATTTTAATAAAAAATTCTGCTAATTTTTTAAATCCAGATCCTTCAACGGCAATAAAAGGGCGGCAATCTTCTATTATCCATTGTGAGCAGACATTGATAGCGCATTCCTTATCTTCTTGGCTTACATTTCTTATAACCACTTCCTGTCCAGAAGTGTTAGCGAAGCATTTGTGACGCATCAAATTACTTGTTTGCTTGCCATTAAACTTCAACAAATGCTTGCATTTTCGGCAGTAAACAAACCCTTCCAATATACTTCCATCGCTTTGTTTTATTTCAGCAAACACGCTCCAAACTGCACTTTTACCTCTTTTCTGTGTTAATTGATAAGTACCATTATCAATGTTCTCAATTATTCTATTTTGATCAGTCATGATTTAAAAAAATATATAACAACAACAAAATATTAACAAATCCTCGTAAAACTTATTTTAATTTTAAAACTAAATAATGTAATTTATTGTTTTTACTAATTCCCAAGATGATATTTACCAAAAAATTTATTTACTAAGACTTACTTTTCCGATTTTCTTACTCTTAAATCTGTGTACTGTTCAAAACTTCAAACCAAATTGTACTCGCCTTTGAAAATCTTTTCCTCTTTATCGCTTTTCAAATAGGTAGGAGAGTACTCGGACCGTCGTAAGCACACATCTTGCCTAACACATAACCCGCCGACATTTCTTGAATATATGTATTTTACTATGTTTTAATGCGATTTATTGTGCTATTTTAAAAGAAAACTAAATAAAAGGATAAGAAACAAAGAAGTTTTGTAGTTTTTACGAAGTAATAAACAAAGAATTTTCAGTTTTGTAGTCACTACAATCGCGCGTTTCGTTCCTTTTAAAACCCCTCCGCGTAGGTATAAAATATATTTTGAATAGGCAAGGAATTTGTGAATGTATTCATGAATAAACAATGAGCCACTTATTAATGAATGTATTCATGAGCCTTTCAACTCATCTAATGGTAAGCAACGAAACTCAAGCTCAAACAATTGTATACAGAGAAGCAAGCCAAGCCAAGTGTGAGCTATAAGTGATATGAGACATGTTCACACTCATTATTACACAAGCAAGCCATGTGATTGTGAGAAGATAATATTTTTAGTGAGAGCAAGTGTGAGTGAATATTGGGGGTGATTCATGAATATGAGAGTGTATTCATAAGCCAAGTATTCACTGCAGATCACTGATTCAGATACACATAATTTCAAATCCTCGGCTAACGATATTTACAAAAACTGCTTAGACCAGTACGAAGAAACAAAAGCTATGATCTCCGATCAATTAAAGCTAATAAAAGCAATTGCACCTACTCCCCACAGTAGAGTAAAAGCTGCCACAAATAGACAGTCAAAAGGCAAGTTTCGGCATCCAGATCGAGGTGCCCGCTTGTGACACAGAAACATTCTATGGAGGTTATGAAGAATGGCCGTCCTTCCGGGACATGTTTACAACCATTTACATCAACCATCCACAACTCTCAAAAGCACAAAAATTGTATCACCTCCTATACAAGACAAAAGGTCAAGCAGGCGTCATAGTAAAACAGTTCGCTCTTAATGACGATAATTTCAATTTGGCTTGGGAAGATCTAAAAGCGAGATATGAAAACAAAAGAATACTGGTCGATAAGCAAGTAATGACACTAATGAACTTGCTAAAAATTAAGAAAGGAACAAGTGTAGAATTCATCAAACTTGAATCCACTCTTTCAAATTGTTTGTCGATTCTATCAACCCTAAATATTCCCACAGACAGCTGGGACCCAATTCTGGTAAACACTTGCACCACCGCATTACCAGAAAAGTCGTTACTTCTATGGGAGCAATCGCTCTCATCAAGAAAAAAGTGCCCAACGTGGCAACAAATGAAAGATTTTCTCACCACCCAATATGAAATTGCGGAAAGGTTAGAAGGAAAAATAATCAAAAGAAAGAACACTAAACACGACCAAAATGGAAGCTTACATAAACCCCAAGCTAGAAGCAACAAAAATTTAAATAAAAGCTTTTACAAAACACAAACGTTCACAACAGAACAAAGAACCCAAACGTCATGCGAACTATGTAAAAGAGGGCATAAACTTAAAACTTGCGAGAAGTTTAAAAAATTAAACATTAACGAAAGGAACAACTTTGTCAGATCAAAAAGACTCTGTACAAACTGCTTGTCCCATACACACAATCTGAAAACTTGCAAAAGCAAATTTAATTGCCTATATTGTCACAAAAGACACAATTGTATGCTTCATTATAACAGATATCCTATCTCACCCCAAAGAAGCGCTTATACACAAAGAACCATGGGTATAATTGCAAAAGCAAATCACAAAACCCAAAATTCGAAAAATTGCCAAGAGACACCATGCTGCTCAAAGGCACAAAAATCTCAAACCCTGCACAGCGAGACACAAAATGGACTAGTTACAGAACTGGTCACCACCATACCAACTCAAGTTGGGTACAATAAAAACAAATACCTTAATTCACAATTAAGGAAATGTCAAAAGTTAAGGAAACTTCCCCCCATAACTACTCAATCAAACAATGGCCGGTACGTCGAACAACTACCACTAAAGCCACCATGTTCCAATTCTCCACAAATTGGTATAAAACACAAAATCAGAGTTTCCTCTGACAGTTCCTTTTCGGCCCCGCAGGGTGGCTTTCGCCAAAAATGATATAAAATCCTGATTCAAAAAATCCTAGAGCGGTGGCGGGCTACTACTTGCCAAATTAATGTATACGCACTTAAACATAAAATATAACAAAGTGTCTCAAAAAGTCAAAAAAAAAAAATCGACACTTTTTATACAAAATTGCCCCACAGAGGCTTAAATTTTCAAATAAATATAATCTTAAACAAAATTAAGGTTCAACGAGCACCATATGCCCAATGCGATAGTGTGACGCACCTAGACTTACAAAAAAGTAAAGGTCGTTCTTATCGTTCTTACATAAGCGCAACTCATAGGGGTAGTGGATGGGAATCTGTTGTCAAATTAACATTCCACTTCAAAAAAGTAGCTAGAAGTTGCCACGATATAATTCGAAATGAAGCCGTTCGCAATTCACGGCCATTCTCTCGCAAGATCCCTATATTGTCACAGTCCTAAATCCAGGGCTAAAGAGTACTTATTCTGGCCATATCTGGCATATAAGTACATATCCTTCATAAGCCGAGAATAAATAAAATGCAAACCATTTCAGAAAAGGCAAGGAATACATAACCGATATACAAATTCGATAAAATAATAAATTATAAATAACCGCAAATAAAATCAATAAGAGCAAACAACGGATAAGCCCGCAAAATATAGTTCCTAGCCATACACACCTAAAAGTAAACTAATACCAATTACGTAATACTAGGCAAATACCAAATACGTAATACTAGGCAAAATATTCGCCTAGGGGGCCCAGGATGTTTAAATGAGTTAAGCCTCGACCCACTCTACCCGGTCAAACTGGCGCACCCTAGCTAGACACAACACCAACACACCACTAATACACCACACCTGGGGCACATTGGATTTCACCACATCAGATGTCAAAAGATTGGATCATCGCTTTTATTTTGGACTACATTCGTCATCTACTATTCGTGATATTCAAGCCGCCCATCCACAAACGCTTCATATTTGCCACTCCACACGGTTGTTCTACTTGCGCCGACAACAAAACCTATTTCGGTTCGACGCGATATTATTAAGCAAAACATTGTACCGCAAATAAAGGATAATTTAAATAAATTGTACCTTTCAACTACTCAACTATTTTTTCTTCTTAAACACTCGCGCGTGCGTAAATGCATATCACCAGTGGTTTGTATTCCCCAATAAATTGGGTCGTTATTTATTCAAAGAGCAACAACTAGAACAGTTTAGACAAGCATACATAGATTTACAACATAGGAAGACATTCAACGATAATAATTTACAGCGTATAATAAAAAATATTACACATTTACCAACATTCACTGGGAGAGATGATGACACTATAAACTCATTCATAAGCGGCGTTGAATATATATTGTCCAATATAAGAGTCGAAGAAACCAAAGCCGAAGCAACAAGAGCAGTGCACTATAGGAAAATCCAAGGAGAAGCAAAGGATATCGTAATAAATTTACCTAACCCCGGTAACTGGACAGAGATAAAAAGGACTCTGAAATTGAGGTATAAACCAGACGTGGAACCGCATGAGCTGTACAGACGAATTTGTAACATAAAAACAAACACGATAAGCGAATTAACTACTGAAATTGAAAAAATTAAATGTAAGGCCGATGAAATTAAAATATACTATAAAGACGACGTCGGCATAGATTTAAATAATATAGACAGCTTTTTAGTAAACACAATAAAAGAAATGATGCAGGGGACGCTACTCGATAAAATATATGAAGAACAAGACCTGTACAATATTATACAAATCATGACAAAAAGACGATTCGAAGATACCTGTATCAGGACGGAATTTAAAAAATACAGAAGGACAGATGGACTATTTAGGCAGAATAAAAATTATTACGAAGACAAGCAAGTTGATAAATTCATAAATAGAGACAGATCAGGGCAATTTAAACAAAATAATAACAATTATTATTTTCTTTTCAGGCCAAATGCGGTATGGTAATCAACATAAAGAGTACAGAGACCATTATTCAAGGCAAAATAGAAATAACAATTTTAATAATAATCGAAACCATTTTAACAAGGAACAAAGTCAAATGCCAGGAAACCCTAGACAATATTCAGGCCAAAATCGCTTGAATCACCATAGGCAAGGGCAGGTCGAACCAATGGAAATAGATAATATCGAAAGAGACTTTAATAATCCTCAAACGACAGGAAACCCTAGCACCCTAGCTTAGACTACGGTAGGCAAAGCCAGAAGGAATCAGAAGTAAATTATACTTTAGGGGAAGAAACCACTAATAGCGTTTTTATTTATGAAAGTGCCTCGAAATGTTTACCAAAAATAAAAATAATAATTAAAAATAAAACATATATTGCTCTAATAGACAAAGGAGCTAGCTTTAGCCTAATTAACAACGAAATATTCGATTTCGCAAAAGTCAAAATAAAACATCTCATAACATTTAGCACATTAACAAACAAAGATGTGATAAACTATGAAGTGCATTCAGAAGCACCGGAAGAATTTAATCTAGCCAAAAGTGCAATGGTTCGTTGGAAAATAGCACCATTAAAAGGAAGGATGTATGATTTTATAATAGGCATCGATATATTAAACTTTTTATATGCACAATTAAATATTGAAAAAAAGGAAATAATACTTAATGGAAATTAAGTAAATTTTTAAATAATCCCTGTGAATTTAATAATATTTGTACTCTCGAAACCAGAGATTTGAACTTAGACAGGTTAAAATTGGACCATCTAAATGAAGAACATAGAAAAGTTTTTAAATTATAAAAACGATTTAATAAGTTACTATTTAAGGAAGGTGACAAATTAACAAATACAACTGAAATTCAACACGAAATAAAAACTGTTACACAATATCAAACTAATTCAAAATTATATAGATAGCCCCCTCAGCATGAAATGGAAGTTAGGAAACAGATCAAAGAAATGGAGGATCAAGGAATTATACCAAAAAGTTATTCTAGATATTCAAGCCCACTAATAGTAGTACCCAAGAAGATAGATAATTCTGGTAAAAATAAAACGTGTACATTTGAAGAAAATAAATCATTGAAAGAATTAAAACCAAGTAACCACTGTATTTTAAGAAAAAATTGTAAACTCATAAAAAATAACGAATTTGAGATATTAGCACTAGATATAGAAACTATTATAGTTAAATATGCCATAAATTTACAAATTAATCAAACATGTAACCAGGAACAACCAATTATAAATGGAAACTATTTAACCCTTATGTTAGTAACCAACTTTACCGACGTCTTTTAGCAACCGGGTACCGGGGTACCCACGATCTGAGTATTAAAAATTTTGTTTGTTTTACTAAATTTTTCTAAAATTTTTCTAAAAAATTTTGTCCTTTAAACAAAAATAGTCAGTGACGATTTAAAGAAAGGAAAAAATAACAACGTAGAATCGTGAATCAGGGTAAAAGAGTAGTGAAAGAATTGGCGGCTCCATACCGAGGTAGTGGTAAAAACATTTGCATGGATAACTTATTTACTACTCTACCAGTTGCTAAACATTTGTTGTCGTGGAATATTACCATTATCTTAAAAAGAATAAACCTTACATCCGTAGTGTTATGGAAGCGAATAAGACACGGGAGCAGTATTCGACAGTTTCTGGATTTCACGTTCACGTTGTTTCTACGTTCCTAAAAAAAATAAAGCTCTCATTCTGATATCGACAATGCATTCTGATATATTAGTTGGTGATGACGCTAAACAAAAACCAGAAATAATAAATTTTTATAATAAACATAAAGCTGGAGTTGACACAATGGACCAAATGGTGCGGAGATACACCAGTCAACGACGATTTTCGAGATGGCCAATGGCAATGTTCTTCAATATGCTGGATATTTCTTCACTTGCGGCATATATAATTTATTATGAAAATAATAAAATGATTGTCAAAAAAAAAACGACAGAACGTCGTCAATTTATGCGTAAACTAAGTGAAGAACTAGCATTGTCGATGACTGAACATCGCACGGCGAAACATAAGTAATACACCGCCTCTCCACAAAGATTGCCGTTGAAAGTGTATTAGGCCATACACTGACAGAAACAGTCGTGATAAATCTTGGTCCAGAGACTCCAAAAGATAAAACCGGAAAAAAAGAGTAACAGGATCTTGTCATGTCTGCAATGTTTTGCCAATAAGAAGACGGCGAAAGACATGGAAGGCCTGTGCCAATTGTCACCAACCTGTTTGTGACGAGCACTCAGTTATTCGTGTACAATGTGTTCAATGTCATTAATTATAAAAAAAGTGTAAAATTTATTTATTTTTTTTTTTTAAATTTAGTTGCATGCATTAATAGAAATTATATACAATTTATTTCCTATGATTTCCACTGTGGGTACCCGGTTGCTAATAGGGCGATGGCTAGAGTTTAAGCTTATTTAAAATAAAAAAATAAATCAATTAAATTATTTCACAAATAGCTTCCTTTTAGGTTAAAAAACGACGATTTGAGAGCTTAAAATGAAACATTAAATTTTTTTTAAGCTATTCACACAAATACACCGCGGTGGGTACCCGGTTATTAACATAAAGGTTAATACAATACAATAATTGTTCCATTAAAATTAGTGACTATTATTTTTCAAATTATATCGAAAACATAAAAGAAAATATTGTAAATAAAAAATATAAAGATATGGGAAATTTCACAAAGAAAATTCTATCGAAGAAATAGTAGAGGAAAATAAAGCAAACGTCAAAAGTATTTATAAATTAAAACTCCATAGTAAAATATCACATATTTGCAATTTCTTATGTATAATAATAATTGTAACAATAGGGATTGTGGCTATATGCAAACACAAACATGTAATTGTCAAATTAAATGAACGAATTCAGGAGAATTCAGATCCAAAGGGGGGAGTATTTAAATATTTAAAAAATGCTGACGATATAGACGAATTCATTGCTACAATAAATAAAACAATGAAATAAGTATTTCACTAAATTGTAATTTGATACTATTTCCTGTCACTTGTAAATGCTAACAAAATAAAATTATTCCATACCAATATACTATACAATTGAAAAACAAAATGTAAAGTACTTATAAGCATTTTTACTGTAAATTGTAATTTGATACTATTTCCTGTCACTTGTAAATGTAAGCAAAATAAAATTAATTCCCATCCAATTCTTACAATTGAAAAAGCAAAAAATGTAAAGTACTTAGTAAGCATTTCTTATGGTAAATTGTAAACTTTCATTTTAAGAAATACTTTTCAATAAAATCAGTCTGTTTCTGCACTCCTTTAGCGTCACTTCGCTGTAATCAGAATAAGTTTTTGTCTTTTCAATTTTTTTTTTAAAACCGTTTTCGGCGGTGAATAACAAAATTCGCCCGTTTGATTCGTTTTTATGCTTTGTTGCTTAGGTGCTTTTCCATTTCGCGCCCGATTTATGTTTTATTTGTTTTGCTTTGATTTTCTTTGTAATTTGTTTTTGTGTTTGTCACTTCTCCTTTTTGTAATTTTTGTATTACATACAAATATATTTCAATTTGTTTTGTTTCGTTTACCGCACCTTTCTTAAGTTTGTTTTTTGTTTTCTCATCACCACACTTTTTGTTATGTGCGCAAATATGTATCATTATTTAGAAATTTATAAATGTGTATACATATGTGTTTTATTTTTGGTGTCACTGCACTGCTAAATTTATGTTTCGTGTACATATAATATGTGGATATTAATTTATAGTGACTTGAGGCTCGAAGGAACATGTCTAATCTTGTAAGAAATAGATGCATATGTATCTCTATTGTACTTTGGGAATCACTAAATTGTCTAAATGGTTATCACGCACATTTGAAATGAAAACACATCATCACTTAAGTTTGTAATATAAATAGTTTATTTAAGAAGAATTTAACTTTATCCAAAGGTTCCTTTTCTTAAAATTAAATGCCTCAACTATAACTCGCGGTCTAAGTTCAAAACTGTAGCGCGCGAGACGGGTGTTGTAACCGAAAATCTTGGTGATCGAATTGCATGGGTACAACGAATGTGAGCCTCGATGCGTGTAATGATATGTACATATATGCAGTATGATGATTGTGTCGACCGAATTGTTAGCGTAGGTGTCGACGCGGCGTAGTGTGCAAGCGAGATGCTGTGCAGACGGATTGTTTAGAACGAATTGAGCTTCTATCCTGTTGTCCATCCTTTTTTATTAGGTTGGTATAGGTGTGGTGAGTTATTGGTGTAGACTAATCGAGTTCTTATTTTTGATATATTCAAAATAAAAGTCAATATTATCGATATACGCCAGCAGTTTTACACTCTTATAAGAGATTGTAGCTACTCGATTAAGTTCCGCAGCTCGAAATATTTTCTCCAGCAGCGGGTTGAAGAAGTCGCACTATAGAAAGGCGCCTTGTCTCAAAACCTCGTTTGGCTCCGAATGGTGCATTTCTGATCGGTTGCTGATTTTCCGGGTCTAAAGCCACACTGATAAGGTCCAATCAGTGTGTTGCCAGTGGGTTTTGATCTTTCACACAATACGCTCTCTATAAGGTTCTATATACGTGATGTTAAGGAGGGTTATCCCACGGTAGTTGGCGCAGCTTGTGGGGTCTCCATTTTTATGGATTGGGCATAGCACACTTAAATTCCAATCGTTGGGCATACTTTCGTCCGACCATACATTACAAAGAAGCTGATGCATGCTCCTTATCAGCTCTTCGCCACCGTGTTTGAATAACTCGGCCGGCAATCCGTCGGCCCCTGCCGCTTTGTTGTTCTTCAGGCGGGTAATTGCTATTCGAACTTCATCATGGTCGGGCAATGGAAAGTCTACTCCATCGTCTTCGATTACGGAATCGGGTTCGCCTTCTCCAGGCGTTGTACGTTCACTACCATTCAGCAGGCTGGAGAAGTGTTACCTCCATAATTTAAGTATGCTCTGGGCATCGGTGACTAGATCACCTTTGGGGTTCTACAAGAGTATGCTCCGGTCTTGAAACCTTCTGTAAGCCGCCGCATTTTCTCGTAGAATTTTCGAACATTACCCTTGTCGGCCAGCTTATCAAGCTCTTCATACTCACGCATTTCGGCCTCTTTACTTCTCTGTCTGTTAATGCGTCTCGCTTCCCTCTTCAACTCTCGGTATCTATCCCATCCCGCACGTGTTATGGACGATCGTAACGTTGCGAGGTAGGCAGCCTGTTTTCTTTCTGCTGCGACACGGCACTCCTCGCCATACCAGCTGTTCATTTGTATTTTCGGAAAACCAATGGTTTCGGTTGTCGCTGTACGTAAGCAGTTTGAAATTCTGTTCCACAGTTCCCTCATAACCAGTTGTTGACGAGAGTGCTCTCGAAGGGCATGAGTGCAAGTTGAGTAGAAAATCGTTCGGCTATCTGTTGTGATTGTAGCTTCTCGTGTTTGTTGACGTGCCCTTTTTGTTACACAGAGGTGGGTGCGAATCTTGTCTGCAACACCGAGTCGATGTTAGGACCTCGGAGCGTACGCATGCCTAGAACAGTGGAGACATGGACGGCGGTGATGTCAACCTTCACTCTAACGAGGACATCAACGAGCTGGGAAGCGGCATCTTCCCAATTAAGGAACCGGACATTCCAGGTGCATGCCCTTAATTCATAGTCCTTATTTCGTTTGCCATGCCTTATGCAATAGAATTGTTTCTGGCAATCCCAAGTGAATGAGTATCAGAGTACTTGAATCACTTGCGTAAACTTCTACACATGACTCCATCCTCACAGGCAGCTTATAGGGACATTATTAATACTTCCCATACTAAGGTGATTCGTATGCTCACCTTGCTTAAAAATGTAAACTCATATGCAGAATTTAAAGAAATAATACTTCAATCCCACGAAAAGCTTTTATACCCAGGCATCCAAAAAATTATTTAGAAGAAGTCTTTATTTCCCAAATACCCAGTTATTTATTGAAAACATCATAAATATACGCAATGAGTGTAATGTGACCATGGCAGAACACATAGGCACTAAAATGCCATTTAAAATTACCCCAGGCCGGAACATTGTCGCGGTGAATTCGTAGTAGGCATCTATTCGTTTGAAGGAAAAAATTACCTTAGTTGCATAGATACCTACTCGAAATTTGGCATTCTTGAACAAATTAAAAAAAAGAATTGGATTGAATGCAAAAATGCACTTATGCGTATTTTTAACCAGCTGGGCAAACACATACTGTTAAAAGCAGATAGGAACAGTGCATTCTCCAGTCTTTCTCTTAAGCGATGGCTAAAAAGCATACATATTGGCATTGAATTACGACTAAATACAGCAAAGACGGGTTTGGCAAATGTTGGGAGACTACGCAAAATAACAAATAAAAAAATTCGCATAATTAATTCCTCCAATGACCATGAACTTAAAGTAGGCAAAATGGAAAATATTCTTTAAATATACAATCACAAAACCATGAATGACACTACTGAAGAGACACCTGCTCACATATTTCTTTTACGCCGGACAGTCAACACTAGACACGCAAAAAATAAATGATGACCGACACGAGTACAACATTGACACTAGATACAGGAAGAGTTCCCTTCAGAAAGGAAATCCATTTAAAGAAAATAAATATGTCGAACGAACTGACCCTAATAACGAACCGAAATAGAATAACTAACTATTACAAAACACAGTTTAAGAAACAAAAAAAATTAATGCAATCCCAATTCCACTGGTTCCTGGCGAACATTGGTGATAACAGCTAAAACATACTACTAATAAAAACATCCTAATAATACTAATAATATCACAAAAAAATACTAAGTACACTCTAGATTGTTGTCTACATAATAATTGCAATTATTATTACGGCTTTGCACTTTACTGCAACCCTTTACCCACATTATATCCAATGGTACCAGCCTAAAGAATAGGCTGCCTTTTAAGGGTAAAGGATTGACGCATTCACTTTGCACTCAACCTAATTTCAAGTGACATATTCATTTTACACTCCACTTAAATGAATCCAATTACTGTGACACAACTACTTTTAAATAAACAATTCTATATAATAATATAAAAGAAAGTTCCGTTAGTTACACCATTTATAACTCAAGAATGGCTGAACCGATTTTGCTTTAAATTGGTGGAGAGGTAGCTTAGAACCTAGGTAAGAACTTAGGATACCTTTTAGCTTTTTATTTGTAGGACTCATTAGAATATATGCGCATAATTTTAAACAGATTCTTCCTCAAAAATAATACAATTGCTAAGTATTTGAAAGAGTAGAAAAGAACTGCAACCAAATACGCAGTGAAACAGATTATAACTGTCTTAGTAATCAGTCGTTGACTATGTATTATACGACGTGCATTCCTAAAGATTGATGTCATAACCTTTCCAGCCGACTTTTTCGTCTTTCCACGCCTGAAAACCGGTTAATCATGTGCAGTCCACTAGAATGACTGTCGATTGGACTCCAGTGGGAAATGATGGAGCTATGTTTCTTTTGTCAAACATAGACGAAAAAATTCGGTTTTATTACGATTAAAGAGCACTCAGAATCTGTTATTCGTTGTTTTTGTTGAACCATGAGCTTGCGAAGCTCCCACTTTGCACAGCGCTTTCGCCTCTTTAGGGCGTCATTCTCCTCTTTGCTCATTTCACCTCTTTCATACTAGCAAATCCATTGTCAACGGTGGATTTCCCTAGTGCAGAGCGCAAACTGAACAATATTTTCAAAAAGCAATGCTTTGTTAACACACCAAATACTTTTAAGATCCATTTTTTTTTTTAAACTAACGCTTCACAAAAATTCTATATCTTATTAACTAATAGTTATAATCCAACTAATAGAAATTATATAGATGGTAGTAGTGGTGTTATCTATGTTTCAGCCACAGTGAAGCGTGTACTGGTCCTCTAGTAAAATATAAAACTGCGCAGGTCCGTCAGTTTAAACTTAATTGATAGCGGAATTCTGTAACCAGTTTCTATTTGAGAGATTTTGAGGTAAAGTCTCAATTTGTAACTTGCTACTATTCCCTAAACAGTCTCTAGCGTTAGTATCAAAACATTGTCTCAAATTTGAGACCTGATAGTTAGCTGGTCACAAAACCAAAAAGAACTCTTGTCTGCCATTTTGAATAAACTGAATAGAGATCATTATAAATATTAGTCATATTTACTTTCATTAAAGCGTAAAAACATCTCTGAATAATGAAACGTAATAGATTTTATGACTGTCACTTACAGAATAGAAAAACCATTTCTTGTCACAAAAATTGTCTCTCATTTAAAATCTCAAATTTAGAGACTTGAGACTGTATCACAGTACAGAATCGCACGATAAATATCAAAAGTAACAATAAACGGTTCTGGGCGATCTCTCTCACATAACATGAACAAACCAATAGCCAGTATAGTATACTTAACATAAACAAATAAGCAATAGCAAGTAAGCCGAATCTGAAATAATAAAGAAGTGCACTCGTAATTCTGTGTTTTTATTTAATTTACTAGGGATTTGGGCGTTGTCCTTGGTCAATACGACGGAACATTTATTTGACTCATTTTATTATATATATATAAATGATCAGGATAAAGAGATGAGTTGATATCTGCGTGAATATCTGTCTGTCCGTTCGTGCAAGCTGTAACTTGAGTATTTAAATGAGTTAAGCATCCACCCCCTCTATACGGTAAAACTGGCGCATCCTAATAAAACAAGCGCAATTCACCACAGGATGATACTGCAACGCAACACCAATAACTCACCACACCTATACCAACCTAATCAAAAAGGATGGACAATAGGATAGAAGCTCAATCCGTCTGCACAACATCTCGCTTGCACACTACGCCGCGTCGACACCTACGCTAACAATTCGTTCGACACAATCATCATACTGCACATAAATATCATTAAACGCATCGGGGCTCACATATTATTTCAGATTCGGCTTATTTGCTATTGCTTATTTGTTTATGTTAAGTATACTATACTAGCTATCGGTTTGTTCATGTTATGTGAGAGAGATCGCCCAGAATCGTTCATTGTTACTTTTGATATTTATCGTGCGATTCTGTACTGTGATACAGTCTCAAGTCTCTACATTTGAGATTTTAAATGAGAGACAATTTTTGTGACAAGAAATGGTTTTTCTATTCTGTAAGTGACAGTCACAAAATCTATTACGTTTCATTATTCAGAGATGTTTTTACGCTTTAATGAAAATAAATATGACTAATATTTATAATGATCTCTATTCAGTTTATTCAAAATGGCAGACAAGAGTTCTTTTTGGTTTTGTGACCAGCTAACTATCAGGTCTCAAATTTGAGGCAATGTTTTGAGACTAACGCTAGAGACTGTTTAGGGAATAGTAACAAGTCACAAATTGAGACTTTACCTCAAAATCTCTCAAATAGAAACTGGTTACAGAATTCCGCTATCAATTAAGTTTAAACTGACGGACCTGCGCAGTTTCATATTTTACTAGAGGACCAGTACACGCTTCACTGTGGCTGAAACATAGATAACACCACTACTACCATCTATATAATTTCTATTAGTTGGATTTATTTATTTATTTATTTAGTAAAGTCTATGAACATTAATTCTTACAGACTAATGAAAACTAGGATGCATATTAGAATTCTAGAATAATTAAAATTACAATAATATGAATAGATAACTTAAACTAAAAAACAGAATTGAGGGTATTAATGAAGGAATCCTTAGTGTGAGAGAAATCAAGAAGAACTTTCTCGGAAATCGAGTTAAACTCACGCATAGCCCTCTTGAGGGGAGCATATTCAGCAAAATTAGTGCTTTCCTTTTTGTAATAAAATGGGGAAATGGACCTGAGACAACGCTGGGGAGTATTGAAGTTAAGTTTCGCTAATAAATAGGGACAGTCAATACCTCCGTTAATTACATTGAAGACAAATGAAAGGGAGAGAACGGACCTTCGATTATCCAGTAATTTAAGATGTATCAGCAATAAACGCGATGTATACGATGGTAATGGGTCAACAAACTTTAAGGAGCGGAGAGCGTATTTAAGAAAGATCTTTTGGACACGCTCGATCCTGTTAATTGACGATATGCAATATGGTCTCCAAATAAACACTGCATACTCCAAAATGGACCGCACAAAACATGTGTACAGTAATTTTAACGTGTAGGGGTCGGAAAAATTTGTAGAATTACGACGGACAAAGCCGAGTACAGAAAATGCTTTTGAAGTGATATGGTTGATGTGATTACTGAAAGAAAATCTGTTGTCAAAGATTACCCCAAGATCTTTGATTTCAGTAACGCATTTTAGGACGCAGTTAGAAATATTGTAGCTGGAAGATAGCATGTTCCGTCCCCTACCAAAAGAGATCTGTGAGCATTTATCGAGGTTCAGAAAAAGCTTCGATTTCATGCCCCAATTATGAAAAGTATCAATATCACATTGAAGTTTGAGTACATCTTGTGTGTTTTTGATTATTGCAAAAATTTTTAGGTCATCTGCATATAACAGATAGTTAGCGAAAGAGAAGCAACAGGAAATGTCATTGATAAACAGCACAAAGAGAAGTGGACCCAAGACGCTTCCTTGTGGGACTCCCGAAGACGCAATGAATGAATCAGATGACACTCCATCGACACTGACAACGCATCGTCTGTTTTGCAGATATGATTTAGTCCACTGCAGGAAGACCGAGTGAAATCCTAGAGATGATAATTTTTTAATTAGAATATTGTGTGAAACTTTATCAAAGGCTTTAGAGAAATCTGTGTAGACACAATCTACCTGAAATCCAGCGGAGAATGCAGACATGCAATAGTCGCTAAAAACTGCTAAGTTTGACACAGTGGAGCGCCCAGAGACAAACCCGTGCTGATTGACATTAATTATTGATTTTACTGCAAAAAATAATTTATTTTTAACAGAACACTCAAAAATTTTTGAAATAGTAGACAGTTCAGAAATAGGCCTGTAATTGGAGATAACGTCCTTTCTACCACCTTTAAGTATGGGGGTAATGCATGTCAATTTCCAGTCAGAAATAAAATTCCCGGAGGAGAGAGACTTATTGAAAATAAGCATGAGAGGATATACTAAGGCAGTACAGTTTTTTATTAGTACGGGCGGAAGTCCATCCAAATCCAATTTGAGAAGACTTAATATCACCGACAGCCTTGGCAATATCATCCTGTGAAAGACACAGTGAGCCAAAATTTATGGATGGGAAGTCATTAGCTGAAAAAGTCCAACTAGTACCAGGATCCTCTTGAACATAGTTCGATTTGAAAAATTCAGCGAACAAGTTGGAGATTTTGACCGGAGTGTATGCCGACTTATCTCCCCAGCGTAAAGCAGAAGGAATGGCCGAACACGCTCTTCTAGATTTTACAAAGTTCCAAAAGAACTTAGGGTTCGACTTGATTGTAAACTCCGTATTATTAATAAACCTTTTATAGAGAGACTTATCCAATTCATTAAACAGTTTTGTGTAGTGCTGATATTGAACAAAGGAAACATGAGATTTAGTTGAAGAGAATTTTCTATAGTATTTATTTCTGAGATTTTTTAGACGTTTCAGGTCCTTAGTATACCAAGGCAACTTATATGGTTGTATGTGTTTTAGCGGGATATTATAATGACAGAATTCCTGAATTGATTTCTTAAAAATGGAGAAACTATTAGCTGTATCTAGCCCCGAAAGTAAATCATCCCATCTAATTTTCCCAAAGAGCTGATTGTTGAGTCGTTCAAAATCACAAAATGCAAAATTAAAACCAAGCCCATCAATAGGTTTATAACTATTAGTTAATGAGATATAGAATTTTTGTGAAGCACTTGCGTTATTTTAAAAAAAAAAATGGATCTTAAAAGTATTTGGTGTGTTAACAAAGCATTGCTTTTTGAAAATATTGTTCAGTTTGCGCTCTGCCTAGGGAAATCCACCGTTGACAATGGATTTGCTAGTATGAAAGAGGTGAAATGAGCAAAGAGGAGAATGACCCCCTAAAGAGGCGAAAGGCTGTGCAAAGTGGGAGCTTCGCAAGCTCATGGTTCAAAAAAAACAACAAATAACAGTTTCTGAGTGCTCTTTAATCGTAATAAAACCGAATTTTTTCGTCTATGTTTGACAAAAGAAACATAGCTCTATCTTTTCCCCACTGGAGTCCAATCGACAGTCATTCTAGTGGACTGCATATGTTTGACCGGTTTTCAGGCGTGGAAAGACGAAAAATTTGGGCTGGAAAGGTTATGACATCAGTCTTTAGGAATGCACGTCGTATAATACATAGTCTACGACTGATTACTGAGACAGTTATAATCTGTTTCACTGCGTATTTGGTTGCAGTTCTTTTCTACTCTTTCAAATACTTAGCAACTGTATTATTTTTGAGGAAGAATCTGTTTAAAATTATGCGCATATATTCTAAAAAAAAGCTAAAAGGTATCCTAAGTTCCTACCTAGGTTCTAAGCTACCTCTCCACCAATTTAAAGCAAAATCAGTTCAGCCATTCTTGAGTTATAAATGGTGTAACTAACGGAACTTTCTTTTATATTGTTACGATTTTACTGCTTACTAGTTCACTTTGTTAGGTTCGTATCTCTGGATTGAGAAATAAAACTACAACTGTTTAATTTAATTCAACTACTCTTTATTTCACAACTCGTCTACACTATAGCAGTTTACTCCTAGCACTGATCGATCACGTTCGCGCTGCCACGGCTTATATAGCCACGCACTTCTCGCTGATACCGACGTGTCCTTCTAGAATATCGCGTCTGGAAATTACCAGAACATAATGCCATACGGCGCCAGAGGCAAGCAGACAGCCGCGGCGCCAGATGTCTACAACAAGACAAATGCTATTCCATATACCTACAGCTATTGTTCATAATAAGGGATGCATATAGCAATACAAATACAACTTAATACTACTTTTTGTAACACTGCCCCCACTAAAGCCTAATCGTCCCGATTAGGCACAAATCCTCTTGAACCAAATGGGGCGAGCCTCTCCAAATGCACTACTTTCATTTTACATCGTGCTTTCCCATTTCTTTGTATGCGGTATACCACGTCATTAAGTCGTTTTATCACCATATAGGGTCCTTCCCAGGCTGTCTGCAATTTCGGGGACAAGCCTTTCTTTCGAAGTGGATTGTACAACAGGACCAGATCCCTTCTTAAAAACCTTTTGAATTTGCCGCTTGATCGAACCGGTCCTTCATCTTATTGCTCATCAGATGCGTGTGCTGTCTTACCATTAGATGCAATTCATTCGTTTCTTCCTTTAAGGCAGAACAATAATCTCCATCTTTTTTTACAGCTGTAGGATTCGTTCCAAACTTAAGATCAGCAGGGAGTCGCAGATCAGACCCGAAAATAATCTTTGCTGGCGTGTAACCAGTTGTCTCGTGCTTCGCTGAACGATACGCCAGCAGGAACATCTGGATGCACTTGTCCCAATTCCGTTGATCTTTATCAACGATTTTCCGCAGATGTTCTTCGAGCGTTGGGTTGAATCTCTCCACCTTTCCATCTGATTGTGGATGTAACGCTGTTGTCCGTGTCTTGTGGATGCCCAATAATGTACAGACTTCTTGGAAAATGGAAGATTCGAAATTCCTGCCTTGATCTGAGTGTAATTCGACGGGCACTCCGAACCTTGTTATCCAATTTTCTACAAACGCTTCGGCTATTGTCTTCGCTTTTTGGTTTGGTAAGGCATATACTTCTGGCCATTTATGAAATAGTCCATGAAAACCCAAATAGATATTTGTTTCCGGCCGTACGGGTTGGGAACGGACCTGCAACATCCATTGCGACTCGTTCAAATGGTGATCCCACGTTGTACTGTTGTAGCCTACCGCGACTCTTGGCTTTAGGACCTTTAGCTGCCATGCACTCTACGCAATTACTTATCCATTCTGCTATGGAATCTCGACAACCGATCCAGTAGAACCGTTGTTTAATCTTCTAAATATTTTTTTGTAATCCCAAGGTGCCCTCCACTAGGTCCATTGTGATATTCTTTCAATACTTTCGGGATCATGGACTTCGGTACTATGATCAGCAGACGAGACTGTTTGCCATCTTCGCTTTCCCAGGTACGATGAAGGTATCCATTAACGAGGTTTATGCTGTTCCATTGGGCCCAATATGCTTTTGCCGTTGGACTCTCGTTACTTATTTTTTCCCTTTGGTGGTCGTACCCCATTTTCTTTGGCCATTACCAGCTTTGCAAGATCAGGGTCCTCCAGCTGATTGATTCTGATGCGATGAGGAGTCCAATCATCTTCAGGTTCTATATTCAGTAATCGCACATCGATTATACCTTTTTTTCCCCTCTGATTTGGAGCAATGTTTACATTCCAGTGGACAAGGGCGACGTGATAATGCATCCGCATTTTTGGGGTGAATCCCCTTTCGTTGTTCCGTTTCGAAGTTTAACGATTTGTGAGATGTGGATGCTTCGTCCTCGTTATCTGTTGGTTGTTTCCGTTTTGAGGGGTTTACTTTTCTATTGCAATTTGGGGCAAAGTGACCCGCTTTTCCACAGTTGAAACATTGCCTGTTGTATTTACTCGCGGTGCAGCAATTGTCTTCAGAGTCTTCAATATTTCTTCCATCAGCCCCGGTTGTTCCATTTCAACCCTTTGTACCTTGTGTGCTGGTTTACTTAGTAGGGAAGCTGTTTCCTGTGTGAGGGCGTGCGAAACCGTTTCAGCAAACGTTCTTTTTGCCAATGCATATGTGGCGCGTTTGGTGTCCACATCACGAATTCCATTTATGAAACATTGAATTTTTATCTCAAGAATCCACAGGTGCATCTGCATTTGCCAAATGAGCCAGTCGTTCTATTTCAGTTGCGAACTCTTGCAATGACTCGTTCATTTTCTGACCCCTATTTTGCGTTCGATCTGGTATATTTGTTTCCGGTGCTCACTACCATATCGTCTTTCTATCGCACTCATCAATGCCTCATAGTTGTCCCGTTCACAGTCTGGAATAGTCTGAAGGATTTCTGCCGCAGGTCCTTTCAATGATACAAACAAGGACGCCACCTTGTCCGCTGCATTCCAATTATTGGCCATTGCTGTCTTTCAAACTGAAGTTTGAAAATTTTTAAATGGAATACTTCCATCGAATGTGGGTGCCTTCAATCTTTGATTATTTGTTGATGGTGCAGGGCCATGTAGTTGCAGTTCTCGCACACGATTTCTCAATTGAAGAATTCTGATTTTAAATTTTCTTCGTCATTTTTTAACGTGCTTAGTTCGTCTTCAAATTTTGAAAATTTCTCTTGCACTTGTTTTTTTACTTGTAAAGTATTTTCTGTAATCTGTTGTACCAAACGCTTTTCTAACTGCGTATTATTTTCAGTCATTTGTTGTGTAAGGCAAGACTTTAACTGTGATGTATTTTTAGCTATTTGCGTCATTTGCTGTGCCAGACGATTTTCTGTTTGCACTGCATTTTCAGCTATTTGCTGTGCCAGACGATTTTCTGTTTGCACTGCATTTTCTGCCATTTGCTTAATAGCCACTAACAACGTGCTCATGTCTACACTTGATGATGTTCGTTGTTCTTCTACTTTCTCTTCTACCTTTGTAGAAGTTTCTGGCCCAACAAATTCGAACTCGTCTACATTAAATTTCCCTCCGCTTCCATTGCTTCACGTAATCGTGCCTGCAGATCCGCCTTTTGCCCGCTTATCGGCAAATTATGCTCCTCCAGTTCCTTTTTTAATTGCTGAATTCTCAATTCTCCGAATTTAACCATCTTGAATTTGGATTATTTGACAATCCCACTTCTGACACCAATTGTTACGATTTTACTGCTTACTAGTTCACTTTGTTAGGTTCGTATCTCTGGATTGAGAAATAAAACTACAACTGTTTAATTTAATTCAACTACTCTTTATTTCACAACTCGTCTACACTATAGCAGTTTACTCTTAGCACTGATCGATCACGTTCGCGCTGCCACGGCTTATATAGCCACGCACTTCTCGCTGATACCGACGTGTCCTTCTAGAATATCGCGTCTGGAAATTACCAGAACATAATGCCATAGGGCGCCAGACGCAAGCAGACAGCCGCGGCGCCAGATGTCTACAACAAGACAAATGCTATTCCATATACCTACAGCTATTGTTCATAATAAGGGATGCATATAGCAATACAAATACAACTTAATACTACTTTTTGTAACAATATTATTATATAGAATTGTTTATTTAAAAGTAGTTGTGTCACAGTAATTGGATTCATTTAAGTGGAGTGTAAAATGAATATGTCACTTGAAATTAGGTTGAGTGCAAAGTGAATGCGTCAATCCTTTACCCTTAAAAGGCAGCCTATTCTTTAGGCGGTACCATTGGATATAATGTGGGTAAAGGGTTGCAGTAAAGTGCAAAGCCGTAATAATAATTGCAATTATTATGTAGACAACAATGTAGAGTGTACTTAGTATTTTTTTGTGATATTATTAGTAATTCATTACTTTTATGATTAATACAGGTGGATGTTTTTATTAGTAGTATGTTTTAGCTGTTATCACCAATGTTCGCCAGGAACCAGTGGAATTGGGATTGCATTAATTTTTTTTCGTTTCTTAAACTGTGTTTTGTAATAGTTAGTTATTCTATTTCGGTTCGTTATTAGGGTCAGTTCGTTCGACATATTTATTTTCTTTAAATGGATTTCCTTTCTGAAGGGAACTCTTCCTGTATCTAGTGTCAATGTTGTACTCGTGTCGGTCATCATTTATTTTTTGCGTGTCTAGTGTTGACTGTCCGGCGTATAAGAAATATGTGAGCAGGTGTCTCTTCAGTAGTGTCATTCATGGTTTTGTGATTGTATATGTAAAGAAAATTTTCCATTTTGCCTACTTTAAGTTCATTGTCATTGGAGGAATTAATTATGCGAATTTTTTTATTTGTTATTTTGTGTAGTCTCCCAACATTTGCCACACCCGCCTTTGCTGTATTTAGTCGTAATTCAATGCCAATATGTATGCTTTTTAGCCATCGCTTAAGAGAAAGACTGGAGAATGCACTGTTCCTATCTGCTTTTAACAGTATGTGTTTGCCCAGCTGGTTAAAAATACGCATAAGTGCATTTTTGCATTCAATCCAATTCTTTTTTTTTTTTAAATTTTTTCAAGAATGCCAAATTTCGAGTAGGTATCTATGCAACTAAGGTAATTTTTCCTTCAAACGAATAGATGCCTACTACGAATTCATCGCGACAATGTTCCGGCCTGGGGGAATTTTAAATGGCATTTTTGTGCCTATGTGTTCTGCCATGGTCACATTAAACTCATTGCGTATATTTATGATGTTTTCAATAAATAACTGGGTATTTGGGAAAAAAAGACTTCTTCTAAATAATTTTATGGATGCCTGGGTATAAAAGCTTTTCGTGTGATTGAAGTATTATTTCTTTAAATTCTGCATATGAGTTTACATTTTTAAGCAAGGTGAGCATACGAATCACCTTAGTATAGGAAGTATTAATAATGTCCCTATAAGCTGCCTGTGAGGATGGGGTCATGTGTAGAAGTTTACGCAAGTGATCCCAAATACTCTGATACTCATTCACTTAGGGGTGCCAGAAACAATTCTATTGCATAAGGCATGGCAAACGAAATAAGGACTATGAATTAAGGGCATGCACCTGGAATGTCCGGTCCCTTAATTGCGAAGATGCCGCTTCCCAGCTCGTTGATGTCCTCATTAGAGTGAAGGTTGACATCACCGCCGTCCAAGTCTCCACTGTTCTCCGAGGTCCTAACATCGACTCGGTGTTGCAGACAAGATTCGCACCCACCTCTGTGTAACAAAAAGGGCACGTCAACAAACACGAGAAGCTACAATCAGAACAGATAGCCGCACGATTTGCTACTTAACTTGCACTCATGCCCTTCGAGTGCACTCGTCAACAACTGGTTATGAGGGAACTGTGGGACAGAATTTCAAACTGCTTACGAACAGCGACAACCGAAACCCTTGGTTTTCCGAAAATACAAATGAACAGCTGGTATGGCGAGGAGTGCCGTGTCGCAGCGGAAAGAAAACAGGCTGCCTACCTCGCAACGTTACGATCGTCCATAACACGTGCGGGATGGGATAGATACCGAGAGTTGAAGAGGGAAGCGAGACGCATTAACAGACAGAAAAATAAAGAGGCCGAAATGCGTGATTATGAAGAGCTTGATAAGCTGGCCGACAAGGGTAATGTTCGAAAATTCTACGAGAAAATGCGGCGGCTTACAGAAGGTTTCAAGACCGGAGCATACTCTTGTAGAACCCCAAAGGTGATCTAGTCACCGATGCCCAGAGCATACTTAAATTATGGAGGTAACACTTCTCCAGCCTGCTGAATGGTAGTGAACGTACAACGCCAAGAGAAGGCGAGCCCGATTCCGTAATCGAAGACGATGGAGTAGATTTTCCCTTGCCCGACCATGATGAAGTTCGAATAGCAATTACCCGCCTGAAGAACAACAAAGCGGCAGTGGCCGACGGATTGCCGGCCGAGTTATTCAAACACGGTGGCGAAGAGCTGATAAGGAGCACGCATCAGCTTCTTTGTAATGTATGGTCGGACGAAAGTATGCCCAACGATTGGAATTTAAGTGTGCTATGCCCAATCCATAAAAAGGGAGACCCCACAATCTGCGCCAACTACCGTGGGATAACCCTCCTCAACATCACGTATATATAACCTTATAGCGAGCGTATTGTGTGAAAGATCAAAGACCACTGGCAACACACTGATTGGACCTTATCAGTGTGGTTTTAGACCCGGCAACTCAACAACCGATCATATATTCACCATGCGCAAAATCTTGGAAAATACCCGTGAAAGGAGAATCGACACGCACCAGCTGTTCGTCGATTTAAAAGCTGCTTTCGACAACACGAAAAGGAGCTGCCACGATGTCTGAATTTGGTATCCCCGCAAAACTAATACGGCTTTTCCGTCAGGATCAGGAAGGACCTCTCCGAGCCGTTCGGAGCCAAACGAGGTTTTGAAACAAGGCGACTCTCTATCGTGCAACTTCTTCAACCTACTGCTGGAGAAAATATTTCGAGCTGCAGAACATAATCGAGAAGGTACAATCTTTTATAAGAGTGTACAACTGCTGGCGTATATCGATGATATTTACTTTTATATTGAGTATATCAAAAATAAGAACTCGATCAGTCTAGCTCTCCTCCTTTACAACTTAGCATTTGGTTCCTTGAGAGTATGTAACCACCTGAGAGGTTGATGATCAATAGCTATCTGGAAATGTCTTCACAGTATGTAATGACGAATTCGGATGATTTTCTGCTTCTATTTCATGAATTTGAGCAAGTAGGTATTGTTTCGAATAAATAGGAGAATTATGTGTTTTATTAATTACATGTTCACTTGTATTCGTAAATGTCAAACGATTGCCTTCCAAGCACTAAAGATTTTTAAATGTGTTAAGTAAATGTACTATTTTGGAAGTTTCTTTTTGTTTAAGACGATTCACTCGAAAAAGTGAAAAAGCAATTTTTTTATAATCGTGTGGAGGATGGAGTCATGTGTAGAAGTTCACGCAAGTGAGGAAAGTTCTCTGATCGCCATTCACTTGGGAGTGGCCAGAAACGATTCTTTTAGATATGACTCAAGCAGCTCACAACTTCCGGTCTTTGACCAAGTATCCTCTGGGTAGCCTAAGAACATCCGTTTGAAGGCGAGCTAAAGTGAGAAGGCGAAACACCCCTGCATAGGGTTGTGCGCTGGGTTTGGGACCCGCCACGTAAAAAAACACCCCCAATGAAAAACAAACGACAGCCTCGGATAAGTGACTTCTGATGACGACCATGGCAAACGAATTAAGGACTATGATTTAGGGCATGCACCTGGAATGTCCGGTCCCTTAATTGGGAAGGTGCCGCTGCCCAGCTGGTAGATGTCCTCGTAAAGATAAAGGCTGACATCACCGCCGTCCAGGAAATGCGATTGACTGGACAAGGACAGAGACGAGTAGGTCCTTGTGACATTTACTACAGTGGCCATATAAAGGAGCGCAAGTTTGGTGTTGGATTTGTAATGGGAGAGAGAGTCCGTCGCCGAGTACTATCATTCCCTCCGGAGAATGAACGTCTAGCCACAATCCGCATTAAAGCGAGGTTCTTCAACATATCGCTGATTTGCGCCCCCGCCCCGACGGAGGAGAAGGACGATGTAACCAAAGATGCCTTTTATGAGTGCTTGGAGCGCACTTATGAGAGATGCCTCCGCCACGATGTCAAAATCGTGCTTGGCGACTTCAATGCCAGGGTGGGCAAAGAAGGTATCTTTGGCACTACGGTCGGTAAATTCAGCCTCCACGAGGAAACATCCCCAAATGGGTTGAGGCTGATCGACTTCGCCGGGGCCCGAAATATGGTTATCTGTAGTACTAGATTCCAGCATAAGAAGATACATTAAGCTACCTGGCTGTCTCCGGATCGAAAAACCACCAACTAGATCGATCATGTTGTGATAGACGGAAGACACGTCTCCAGTGTTTTAGATGTGCGTGCGCTCCGAGGTCCTAACATCGACTCGGACCACTATATTGTTGCAGCCAAAATTCGCACCCGCCTCTGTGCAGCAAAAAACGGGATAGATACCGAGAGTTGAAGAGGGAAGCGAGACGCATTTGTAGACAGAAAAAGAAAGAGGCCGAAATGCATGAGTACGAAGAGCTTGATAAGCTGGCCGACAGGGGTAATGCTCGAAAATTCTACGAAAAGATGCGGCGGCTTACAGAAGGTTTCAAGACCGGAGCATACTCTTGTAGAACCCCCCAAGGTGATCTAGCCACCGATGCCCAGAGCATACTTAAATTATGGAGGGAACACTTCTCCAGCCTGCTGAATGGCAGTGAACGCAGAACACCAGGAGAAAGCGAACCCGATACCCCAATCGATGACGATGGAGCAGACGTTCCATTGCCCGACCTTGAAGAAGTTCGAATAGCAATTGCACGCCTGAAAAACAACAAAGCGGCAGTGGCCGATGGATTGCCGGCCGAGCTATTCAAACACGGCGGCGAAGAGCTGATCAGGTGCATGCATCAGTTTCTTTGCAAAATATGGTCGGACGAAAGTATGCCCAACGATTGGAATTTAAGTGTGCTATGCCCAATCCATAAAGAAGGAGACCCCACAAATCTGCGCCAACTACCGTGGGATTAGCCTCCTCAATATCGCATATAAGGTTCTGTCGAGCATATTGTGTGAAAGATTAAAGCCCACCGTCAACAAACTGATTGGACCTGTGTGGCTTTAGACCCGATAAATCAACAACCGACCAGATATTCACGATGCGCCAAATCTTGGAAAAGGCCCGTAAAAGGAAAATCGACACACACCACCTCTTCGTCGATTTCAAAGCTGCTTTCGACAGCGCGAAAAGGAGCTGCCTTTATACCGCGATGTCTGAATTTGGTAGCCCTGCAAAACTAATACCTCTGCGTAAACTGACGTTGAGCAACACTCAAAGCTCCGTCAGGATCGGGAAGGACCTCTCCGAGTCGTTCGATACCAAACGAGGTTTCAGACAAGGCGACTCCCTATCGTGCGACTTTTTCAATCTGCTTCTGGAGAAAATAGTTCGAGCTGCCGAACTTAACAGAGAAGGTACCATCTTCTATAAGAGTGTACAACTGCTGGTGTATGCCGATGATATTGATATCATCGGCCTCAATACCCGCGCCGTTAGTTCTGCTTTCTCCAGACTGGACAAGGAAGCAAAAGAAATGGGTCTGGCAGTGAACGAGGACAAGACGAAATATCTCCTGTCATCAAACAAAACAGTCGTCGCACTCGCGACTTGGCACTCACGTCACTGTTGACAGTCATAACTTTGAAGTTGTATATAATTTCGTTCATCTTGGAACCAGCGTAAACAACACCAACAATGTCAGCCTAGAAATCTAACGCAGGATAACTCTTGCAAACAGGTGCTACTTCGGACTAAGTAGGCAATTGAGAAGCAAAGTCCTCTCTCGACAAACAAAAACCAAACTCTATAAGTCACTCATAATTCCCGTCCTGTTATATGGTGCAGAGGCTTGGACGATGTCAACAACGGATGAGTCGACGTTGCGAGTTTTCGAGAGAAAGGTTCTGCAAAAGATTTATGGTCCTTTGAGCGTTGGCCACGGCGAATATTGCATTCGATGGAACGATTAGCTGTACGAGATATACGACGACATTGACATAGTTCAGCGAACTAAAAGACAGCGGCTACGCTGGCTAGGTCATGTTGTCCGGATGGATGAAAACACTCCAGCTCTGAAAGTATTCGACACAGTACCCGCCGCGGGAAGCAGAGGAAGAGGAAGACCTCCACTCCGTTGGAAGGACCAAGTGGAGAAGGACCTGGCCTCGCTTGGAATATCCAATTGGCGCCACGTAGCGAAGAGAAGAAACGACTGGCGCGCTGTTGTTGACTCGGCTATAATCGCGTAAGCGGTGTCTACGCCAGTAAAGAAGAAGAAGTGGATTAAATTTTGGGAAAAAAAAAAATTGATCTATGTCTATGTCAGAATCTTCCTTATCCTTGTCCTATCAAAAAGGGATATTTATAATTTATAATAGCTTGTGCTATGTTGAGAACTTTCCTGCCAATTAATATAACGTAATCTTTAGAAAAATCATGCAAGTAAAATTGTTCGGGTGTTCCAAATATGTTGTTACTGGGTATGGTAACGGAGTTTTTAAGTACCATGGAGCCGTTTGATGTAAAAACTTCGCATTCTATATTTTGGATTGGAAGAGAGAAAAAATTTGTTTGTATCATGTTGTGGATCCTGTCTCACTCAAGCATTTGTAAGCACAATTTCTGTGCTTGATTTCTAAATATTGATATTTTTCATGGCTAGTAACTTAAGTTCATTTTGATCGATTGGTGCTTCGCATAGTTCATTTTTAAATTCTGATCCTGTTGTTGAATATAGTCAGGCTATTCTTGTTCATTAAGTTCTAGATTGTTTTGTTCGTCTTGTAGTCTGAGTTCATCTATGAACATTTTTGTTTGTTCGTTCTCCATGTGTTCTTTGGATAATTGGGCTATTTGGTAGGGGCGTTTGTTGTGATGATTTTTTATTAAAACTATATTGGGGGGGGTCTCTGTTAAAATTGGGTTCATTTGTGTACGAAATAATTTTGTCTGTATCCCATAGGTGTATTGTTAAACATTTGTTGTGTTTAGGTATTTCTGGGTGATTGCATGTATGTATTATAATATGATTGCATTGATTGTGGATATTGTTAGTATCCTGGTTGATATTGGGTTTGATTGGTTGGATTTAATGGTTTTGGATTTTGAAACTCATTTTTATTTTCAACGTATTTAATATTTTTTTCAAAATTAACATATTCTTCATAAGTTCCTAATTAATAAATTAGTTGTACCATTTTGCTGTTTGTTTTTTAATTCCTTTATTTCACTATATTTATTTATTTCACCTTTTCTTATTCTCTAGTTTTTGTTGTTTGTTTAAATATTTTTGCTTCACTTTTATCATTTATTTAACTTTTTCTTATTTTCTAGCTTTTTTACCGTGCCTTTGAACTTATGGGTGGCTTTTAAGTTTTAATTTCGTTTTGCTTTCACTTAGTTGGGATAACCGAATTGAATTTATTCTCCCAGTTGAAGCGCGAACAGAGCAGCAACGTTTTGCGAGTACCGAATTGTAAAAGTTAATTTATTATTCTCGCGGTTCTTTTGTCGGATACTTTAAATATCCTACCGACTGCGCCGGTAAAATGAGTCAAATAAATGTCCCGTCGTATTGACTAAGGACAACGCACAAATTCCTAATAAATTAAATACAAACACAGAAATGCGAGTGCATGTCTTTATTATTTCAGTGTCTGCTTAAGACTAATTTTTGGATAAATAGACTACGAGTATACTTTACTTGCTATTGCTTATTTGTTTATGTTAAGTATACTATACTGGTTATTAGTTATTTATATATGTTATGTGAGCGAGACCGCCCAGAATCGTTTATTGTTACTTTTGATATTTAATTAAGTTTAAGCTGATGTAAGTTTAAGCAGTTCTATATTTTATTTGTTTATGTAAAAGTGGCTGCGCCACAGTAATTGGATTCATTTAAGTGGAGTGTAAAATAAATATGTCACTTTCGATTATGTTGAGTGTGAAGTAAATACGTCACTA
The DNA here is from genome assembly GCA_027475135.1 of Bactrocera correcta. Taxonomy (NCBI): domain Eukaryota; kingdom Metazoa; phylum Arthropoda; class Insecta; order Diptera; family Tephritidae; genus Bactrocera; species Bactrocera correcta. The sequence goes on along the minus strand of CM050322.1, from coordinate 36,421,129 downwards.
TATCTATATCTCGATTAGTTATTATACTCTGTAGCAACATGGTGCTAGAGTATAAGATTCAAAGATAAATTAAAAAAATTACTCTTACCACCATAGCGTTTATGATATGTATTGCTAGACTAGATGTGACCACCGTCTACAATTCCAATCACTCCTGGAACTCCAAGTATGGAATAAAAAGCTCGTTTCGCTTTAAGTTTTTCCTCCGATGACATTTCAAAAGTGCTATGTTTTTGACACAGGCTTTCGCAATTACTTTGAAAACTTTAAACACAACGGAAATGGTTATTAGTTGTTGGTATCTCCCCTGCGCCAATAATTGGCCAATTCTGGGCGCTTTTGGTCGATCGCCTGCTTCTAGCGGTCCAGTTGTTCGGAGTAGATGGCAGAATTAAGCGATGGCCATATGGGAGGAGCTCATGGTGGATGATTCCCTTCCAATTTCACCAAACACACAGAAAAACCTTCCTGGCCGTCAATCCAGGCTTGGCCACTATTTGAGACGCTTCACCGGCCTTCGACAACGACCGTTTTCGCTTGATATTCTCGTATGTAATCCATTTTTCTCGCCAGTCACCATATGCTTCAAAAATGGGTTAAGTTCGTTCCTTTTCAGCAGCATATCGCAGGCGTTGATTCGGTCCAGAAGTTTTTTTGCGTCAAGTCATGCGGCATCCAAACATCAAGCTTTTTTGTGCAGGATGAACTTACCGACTGTTGTGCCAAAGATACCTTCCTTACCCATCCTGGCGGAGGCATCTCTCATAGGTTCCTATAAAAAATAGCGTCCCCTTAGAATTACGCTACAGCCCCTGGCTAGAGGGAGGATTTTTTTTGTCAATCACTAACAATTGAGGGGGTAAGAGTTGAAAAAAAAAAATTTAATTTTTCTTAAGCACCCTAAAGTGCATATACCGACCATGAACCGTTAACATTTTCGATAACAGAAAATAATTCAAACAAATAATTACAATACGAAATATTATTAAAATCGATAAATGGTTCGAGCAAAGTAACTAGTATGTGCCTTATTAAACAAGACCACGAGAAAATGTAATTCGCATTGAACGGCGAGAAATATGCATTTTGGCTTGAAAAACGCGGGAATCATTTTTCAAAGAAGCATCGATGACATCTTGAGATATGTATGTTATGTTTATGAATTGACGTAATAATCTTTTCAAAAAACGACACTGAGCATGTGCAACATATTGATAAATTCTTAAAACGCTTGACCGATGCAAACATGAGAGTACCACAAAATAAAACTAAGTTCTTTAAGGAGAGCGTCGAATTCTTAGGTTTTCTAGTGACAAAAACGAGGCAAATCCTGACGCTGAAAAAGCCAGGGTAATACAAGAGTATGGGAGCCGAAAAAATTGTTCAGCCTGCGTTCATTTCTGGATTTAGCTAGTGACTATAGAGGGTTTATTAAGGAATTTGCAACAATAGCATGGCCCTTAACCAACATTCAAAAAGGAGAAAATGGTTCAGTGAGCAAGCTATGTCCAAAAAGGTCCCGACTAAGAATGACGAAACTCAACGTAATGCTTTCGCAATGTTAAGAATATCCTGGCATCAGAAGAAGTCATACTTATGTACCCAGATTTCAAGCAGCATTTTGATTTAAATACTGATGCCATTATGGGTACCATTGGTTCAGTCTTTTCTCAAGGGGGCATATTCATTTCCATGGATCCATTATAAATTTCATAGACACAAACACCCTATTCGAAATAATAAGGCCACTCATTAATATAGACAGTAAATGCAAAATAATTATGATAGGCATCCCAAAAAACAAATGCTTGGGAAGACACCAATTTTATCATATGCTGTACACTGAGAAAAAAAGTACGCTTTAAAATTAAATGTGAACACTTTTAAATTTTATTTAAAGTGTCTCAGTCTATAGGTTCCTTATGGGGAATACAAAAAAAATATTTTGTAAAAGTGCTAATTTTAAGTTTTTTAATTGCTTACTTTTAATTTAAAAGTTAAATTTTTTGTTCTTAATGTAAAATTCTTAAATTTAAAAATGTTAACTTTATTTTATAATGACAAACTTTATATTTTAAAGTAAAATATATGATTTATAATGTAATCACTTTTAAAATTGTATTAAAAGTGAATCCATTTAATTTAAAATTTTTAAAAGTTTAAAAATAAAATTATAACGTTTATTTTGAAAGTGTTAAATTTAAAATGTAAAGTGATCAATTTGCAAAAAAGTGTTAACGTTTACATTTAAAGTGTTCATTTGATAAATCAAAGTGGCACTTTCTATTTAAACGTGTTCACCTTGACATTTAAGAATTTAGAAGTGTAAACAAGATGCAAGAATGACCAGTCAGGGTAAAATTATACCGGAAAACGACTTGCTGCGAATTTTTGGCAACGATATCCAAATTAATGAGCAGGGTGATTTAACATACACGTGTGTTGAGGAAGATACGGATCTCCTTAATCTGCTAAAGGAGTTTGATCTGGAAACACTTTTTCTTGGCCTAAAAAGTAAGTAAAAATTCTTCGGCATTATTAACACTTATGCATTATTATTAATGTTCCTTAGATGCTGGAATAACTTTTCGAAGCTTAAAATATTTGTCGAGAGAAGACATTGCGGAAGCAGTAAAAAATATTGGTCTTCGAGCAGAGTTTAGAGAAAAATGGTTTTTCTGGCGCAAATCAAAGGTAAATATAATATTAATTTTGAAGCTTATTTGCGACGTTAAGAACGTACATAGATACAATTATCATTTCAATATTACTACGTTTATAATTTAGCAAACTTATTTTTACAGTTTGGAATAGAAAACGGAACGTTGAGCCAGACTTCAAAAGTTGTTGGTTAGCTAGAAAAAAACCGTCACAAAGATTCACCTTGTTCTTCAAATAATTCAATAAGAAACGCATTTGGATCACAGGTAAGAATATACAGTAAAAGGTTTTGTATTAAATTTTATGATAAATTTCATTGCAGCCACTTTCAACATTTTTAAACGATAACTCAGCCGGAAAACAACTTATTCAATATTATGAGGAATGGGCATGTTTTACGAATAAGCAACGCGATGCCCTCATTAAAATAATTTTAGAAGATGTCATGTTAATAAAGATAAAGCTTAGACCAGAATACTTTGCTAGAAACTTTGTGGAAGAAATAATTGGTTTATTTCCCAATGAAAAAGAGTCCCAGGTATTATTAAAAACGATATATTTAAAAGAACATATTGTAAACTGATTTCTTTCAGGATTATTACTACATTCCTCATCAAAGAAAAAAAACCCATCAGGCAAAATATTTTTATCTATCTATTCCAAATATTTTAATTTAAAGACAAAGATTTCTGCGGAAAGATCTCTTTCGAGTGAAGTACGTGATCCATTAGTAGACGAAAATGTTGAAGTTGACGAAACGCTGTCGTTATGTTTAAAAACTTCGCTTCAAAAAGATGTCAATAATTGGGATGAGGTTATTGACAAATGGCGAAAAACATTTACATTTCCGAAGAAGGATTTGGCAAAGCTTTCGAATTCTGATTTTTTGCAGGAGTGGCCAATTTTAAAAGACTCCAGAGCACCATTTCTGGTATTTAAAAAGAACTTTAACACAAAATTCAAGGATATAAAAATTTTTATATTTTTTTAGATTAATCTAGATTTCAATTTAATTTATCCACCAAAAAATAATCTTTTAAAAACAAAGTAGGATAATTTTAAAACCAAGATAGTGAACTACTACTATGCCAACATACGGAATCAGCAATCAATAGATCTTTTGAACCAAGCAAAAACGACGAAAAAAATTGGTACGTTGTTGTTAAATTAATAAAATAACACTAAATAATTTTTTTTTTAGATTTTCAAGACTACATTTTTACAATTCTCCCCAATTCAGTTCTGCTGCCTTCAGCAAGATTTAGTGTAGATGGAAATACACAAAAGAAAGCCACCATTAAAGATGCTAATGAAAGCTTCGTATTGCAGTTATCAACAATTAGCGATTACTCAATACGAATAAAAGAAATTATCGGTAAATACTTTTATAATAAATTGACTGTACAGCCGTTTATAATTGTGGTACGAGACTCTGAGGACGATCTTAAAACCTTTTACATTTACTTTGATAAAACTTTGTACAAACTAAATTCTTTTATTGAAAGTTTGGATATATGCTTTAAAATCTTTCACGTGTTTAATCTTAAATATCCTAAGATCTGCCATGCCATGGATGTTTATCCAAAAGTATTTTTATGAATTAGATTCAACATTTGATTTAAAAGTTCAAATCTTACTTCATTGTTAATACACATGAATGAAAAAAATTAAATTTTGTAAATTTTTCGATTATAATAATGTATAAATGTTTCAGATGTTTTCAGTTATTTAAAAGTGTTGATGTGCTAGACATTTAAAACATATGCATTTATTGTCAAATAGAGATAAAATTCAATGCGAACAAAATAAATGTAAGCAAATTTTTTCTAACTTTAGTTATCTAAAGCGACATTTGTTAACACATAAGAATATAATTTACACATTACAAACACCAAGAGAGTTACCCGCCACATCCTCCGGAATTACGTTAGATGAACCCATTTTATCAGATCAACCTATCATGGTAACAATGCCAGACACAAGTTCACAATTTCATATAAATAGAGTACAAACCATAACGGATTTAAAAAATAAGTCTTTAGCTTTATGTCTGCAACTATATTCAAAAAGTACCATGCCAAGAAAGGATGTTTTAAATACACAAAGCATGGTATCAGATTTACTAGGAACAGTTTCTGCTACAATCAGAAATGTTATTTCAAATTCAAACAGTAACTTATTACCCGAACTATAAAATGATATTGACTGTATTCTTAACCTTTGTGATGATCCATTTATGGAAATAAAATCTGAACATCGAATAATTACAGTTTTGAAGGCAATGAATTTATATGAAAGCCTAAAGTCTTTTGCAATTCTTAATGAAATAGCTGACACAGTTGTTCAGGGAAGCCCTACACTCGATAGTAAAAAGCTTAGCATTCAAATAATGCCATTAAAATTTCAATTTAAAGCACTTTTTGAGCTACCTAATGTTTTACAAATGACTTTAGAAAATGCAGAAAAGTTTTTAGCAGATACTAATTTTTCAAATTTTTGTAATGGAGAAATTTGTCATTCTATTAAATTAAAAGTTGATTCTCAACTGGTGATACCCTATGTTTTATATTTTGATTACTTTCAAATAAATAACCCTCTTGGTAGTCACACATTCTCAATTTGCCGTTGTTATTACAATTTCCCTACTATGCCACAATATATACTCTCAAAACTTGATTTTATTTTTAATGCTGCTTTTACATATATCTACAAAAGATAGGAAATGTTGTGGAAACAGAACGTCCTTCTTCCATTTACTTGAAGAGCTTAAATCATTGGAGGAAGGAATATTAATTCAATCACTTGATCAGACTTTCAAAGTACATTTCGTTTTAGGCCTTATAGTTTGAGATAATGTAGGTGTAAATAGTATTTTGGGTTTTGTGCAATCTGTTAATGCCAAGCGTTACTGTCGAGCGTGTACAATTACTAAAGATCAAATTAAAATTGATGTTTCAGAAAACGAACAACTGCGAAGAACTTGGATTCAATACGAAAATGACTTATTTAACAATAAATTTCAAGACACCGGTGTCAAAACAGTTTGTATTTTTAATGAGTTAAAAATTTTTCACGTAACAAATAACATTTGCTTTGACATTATGCATGACGGTTTAGAAGGGATTTGCGTATATGATATTTGCAACACAATCTTGGGTTTGGTAAATGACAAAATTATTTCATTAGACATTATTAACAACAGAAAAAATTTTTTTCAGTTTGGAAATATTGAAATAGGAAATATTTCGCAGCCTCTCCTTATGGACCGACTTTAATCGTACAACTTAAAAATGACAGCTAGTGAGGTTTTATGCTTTACAAATTTTCTACTCATGATAGGAGATTTAATTTCACCAGACGTGAAGCATTGGAAACTGTTGGTGTTGCTAATAGAAATAGTAGATTTATTAGTTTTTCTAATTTCGATCTAGATAAGTTGAAAAATTTAATTTAAGCACATCATCCATTATACTTATATTCTAGTTTACGGTAATTTGAAACCTGAGCATCATTTTTTGGTGCACTACTCACACGCAATTGAGAAATGTGGTCATCTCAAGTTTGTCTGGGCAATGCGTTTCGAGGCAAAACATAAAGATGCAAAAATATATTTTAACAATATAATATCTCGAGTAAATCCTGCTTATACAGCGGCTATGAAAAGTTCTTTTTGTTTTTCAAATTTTTTACATAAGTATAAAGATGGGTTTCCGCATGCTTTTAACACTGAAACATTTATTACAAAGGACTTAACAAAAGAAGAATATTTTCCTAAAATATTGAACTTTGAAAATATTAACTATCAGTCTGTTTATGTTTCGACTATAATACATTATAAAGGAATCGATTATAAACAAAATAATTTTTTTACATTACTGAATGAGATAAATTGTTGTATCTATAAAATCAAACTTTTTATTTACGAAAATGAAATTATTTACGTTCTATGTTATCCTATTGAAATTATTAAATTTGATGCACATTTTCAATCTTACGAGACTGGTATAAAACAAAATTGCCTTAAACTGATTAACATATCACATTTCACAAGCCTGCCTATGAATTTACATCAAATTAACAATGGAAAGACATATGCAAGATTAAAAAAGATATAATAATATAATGGTTTATTTTTTAATTTGAAATTAAATTATTTTATTTAATGAATTATAAATGAGTTATAAATAAGTTATTTCATAGATATAAATTAAATTTAAATATGTTTGAATAAAAAAATGTGAATTAAAAACAATTAAAATAGTGTGTTTTCTTTAAAGTTTATGGTGAAAGCTTTTAAATTGCATTTGAAAGTGTTCACTCTCAAAATAAAAGCTAAAGCTTTTAATATGAGGTTGAATGTGTTAACTTTTAATTTAAATACAAAAATTTTTAAATTGGGTTAAAAGTGTGAACTTTTAAATCAAAAGTGTTTATATTGCATTCAAGAATGCGCATATTAAAATGTAAAGTTTTCACTTCAATATTCAAAGTGCTAACATTAATAATTTACATTTTAAAGTGTTAACTTTAAGATTAAATATTTTTCAATACGGCTGGTTTTCATACATAAAAATTTTTAATTTAAAAGTTCCTTGTACTGGATTTAAAGTGACTTTAAAGTGTTTCTTTTCTGAGTGTAGAAATACTCCACATTGATATCTTTTCAACTGACAAAAATCTTTCTTACTCTCATTGACAAATTCTCACAATTCGCTGTGATACAGCAACTGTCGTCGCATACAATAACAGATGTAAAACCGCCCATTATTCCCACAGCCCAAGAAAATTTACTGCAATAACGAAGCTTCTTTTAATTCAGAAACTATCACGTCTTTGTTGAAAAACGGATACGTCGTCGACATTGTGAACCCACTACTACTAACAGTTGCTCAAACGGCCAAGTGGAATGCTTTTACAGTATACTCGCAGATATATAGCGGGATTCTGTAACCAGTCTCTAGTCTCTATTTGAGACATTTTGAGACAAAGTATCAATTTGATACTAGTTACTATTCACTAAACAGTCTCTAGCGTTAGTCTCAAAATATTGAGACCTGGTAGCTAGCTGGTCACAAAACTAAAAACAACTCTTGCTGCCATTTTCAATGTACTGAATAGAGATCATCATAGATATTAATCGATTGTCATTTCTTTATATCTTGTAAGCAACTCAAACATGAAAATGTAAAAAATAAATAAATTTTACATAAATTTCGTAAATATTATGAAACAAAGTCAACATATATTTTTATTTTTGTTGATAATTATGTTTTTTGACTATGTTATAGAAAAGTTAATATTTGTTATCGACATATTTATTATCATTCAAGTGTAAAAACATCTCTGAATAACGAAATGTAATAGATTTTGAGACTGTCACTTACAGAATAGCAAAATCATCTCAAGTCTCAAAAATTGTCTCTAACTCAAAATCTCAAATTTAGAGACTTGATACTGTCTCACGTTACAGAATCGCACGGATAGCCAGAGTATTTCGCTAACAAAAAATGTCTGACGATACAGTCGAGTTGATACTAAGGGCATCAATCGCGTACAATCGATCTATACCATCGGTCACAGACCAAATACCCATCGAGATGTGCATGTAGCGACCAGCGCACATTAAAAATAAAATCGTAACAGCCCAGTACCATAATTTTGAAAGATCCAACCCGAATAGACAAAACAGGGTATTTGAGGTAGGCAAAAAGGTTTTTGTAAAAAAGATAGATTAAGAAATAAGTTAACTCCTGTTTGCACAGAAGAAACAATTCAAGCTGGGCCTCAGCAAGGCCTGGGAACGTCTGTTCTCATTAGATGAAGGATGGTCTTTAAATAAGACCTAAGTAATGGTTGCTTTTAAGTAAAAATTTCACAATAAAACAAGGTCGGATTATCGACTACTCCTACTCTAACTATATCCCAGTAATTGAAGGAAGTGTATTGGTATGGGAGTATCGTGATTATTTAAGGCACTTAACCAATTTAAAAGACTTTACTTACATAGCAGAGGAAACGGTAGAATTAACCGAATTACCCCCTCAGGCAAACATATCAAAAATTTATTGTCCGTACAAATAAATACAGAATGGCAAAAAGTTTAGACTTTTTGGGCTCAGCACTTTTGAGAAAGCATGGTGCAAACAAAAGGCAGGTAGTTATTAATATACGAACACAGATCCTAATTAATATACTTACTGATACGGTGAACGACGTAATTAAAGCTAAAAAATTAAACACTACTACCAAGAAAAAGAATATTAATAAATCAAGTGTTGAACTTGATACTCACAATTACACTAGCAAAGGCGGAAATTATAAATCTCACTATTTTTGACCAATATGATTTGAAATCAATTATGAATGATGTACTAGCGGTAAATAAATGCGTAACGACGACCTATGCCGCCGTCTGTAAGCTGGCAGCGCAAGACATCTGCGCAGGAGCATTGCCTTACTCAGCCAAGCCACCTAAACATAACACGAGTCGATGAGGGCATTATTATTATCAACGAGAGCACTGTGAAAGTTAGCACAGATGATGGTCCGGAGATTACTGCAAACGGGACACATCTCGTCACTTTTCTCTCTTCTGCCACAATCAACGGCACAAGATATGTATATATATCGATGCGAAATGTTAAATAGATCGCCAGGCGTAGCGGGGTCGCCTTTACTCAACATCATCAGCCACGATTCAGTGCTAAGCATGCCCCAACTCCAAAGGATGGACAGCCACAATCTTCGCGTCATTCAAAATTACAAGGACGAGTTGCAGGTCGCCGGATCAAATAATGTTTGGTTTGCAACAAGCATAATTATTTGTTAGTGTTCAAACAACTGCCTATATAACTATACTACTAAATAAGAAACAATCATTCGAAATCAGACGTTGAATTATTACATTTTACCTGGCTACACTTGAAATCTCCAATTGGCGCGAAATAGCGAAAAGGAAGAACGACCGGCGCGCTCTTGCAAACTTGGCTATAACCGGGTAAACGGTGTCTACTGCAATAAAGAAAAAAATGTATAACTCATTCACTGACGAATTATTCCTCATAAGATTTGTTAGAATACGAAAATCATTACATTTAGTATATGGGCGATGGGGTAATATCTACCGAGTTTTTTTAATTTTTGCCAATACCAAATACTATTAACGTGCCACATACTGAAAAGAGTTCCCTGCGTTTCATTAAGGCAGAACGATACACCGTTATCAATAAAACACGATCTAAGAATTTTATTAAGATAACTTACATATTTGTTGATATACTCGTATGCGGTATAAAGTCTCCCCGTGCTATTACCTTAATATAGTTTCTAACAATCCTTGCCGCTGGTGGGGGGCAATGATAGGATTATATTCAGAAAGAACTTATTCATTCTGATTTTATTTTGTATTTTCCTTGCTTTTATACAAATTTTAAAACTATCTTAAATAACTAAATATAAGTATGTGTATGTTTTTGTGGGGTTGTTTTCAAGTGTACAATTTAATACATGTGTGTGTGAATTGTAAATTGATGACTTGTGCCCCCATGCATTTTTATTACTGTTAGATGTGCATTGCATGTAAATGCATTATGTAACGGGTGGGCCATATAAAATTTTAAATTTAAAAAGTCAATAAAAAAAAACGGCTTGATATTTTTCAAAGGTCTAACATTTATTTAAAAGGTTGTTTTATGAAATTTACTTGTGGAAAACAATTCCGGACAAATGACCACCACGGCTGAGTTTATAGTAACTTATCCGATCCACCCAATTTTGGAGTACTTTCTCGATGGTTTCAGGCCTTATGGCAGCTACAGCAGCTTGAATCTCGTACTTTAGATCTTGCATTGTTTCTGGATGGTTAACGTAACATTTATCTTTAACAGCTCTCCACAGGAAATACACCAACGGAGTTAAATCGCAGCTTCTGGGAGGCCAATTCAAATCACCTCTTTTGCTGATTATGTGATTTTCGAAGAAATGGCGTAAAAGATTGAGTGTAGCGTTTGCTGTATGGCACGTAGCGCCGCACAGTGAGACAGCCCAATAGTAACCGCGGCAAAAAATGGTTTTTGACGTGTCGTCCAATTTGGATGAAATTTTCACTGTATATTAACAGATATATGAGTAACAATTCCTTGAAATTCCAGCCTCATAACTTCATTACTTTTTGGTCTAGAGCAAGTCAAAGTTGAGGTATGCCAACGCGCTTGAAATATGTTAGTTCAATATGTAATAATCAAAAGCTTATTAAAATAAAAATACATAATAAATGTAACTTTAAAGTATTTTTTTAATTGATTTAGTTATTGTAGAATGAGTAAATGAAAAAATAAATTTAAAAAAAAAACACAATTTTTTTTTCTTAACAACAGAATTGCGGTGCAAAAATTGAACATTTTGCATTTTCAATGGGCTAGGAAATATAGAGCAGCCCCTCGCCCCAGGTGCAGACTTATACCAAATGAAAGTTTGAAATCTCAGCTTTAATTTAAGGTAGAGGACATATAGCAAAAAATTGCAAAAGCACATTAAACATACAAAAAACTACAAAAAGTACGTGACGCGAATTGCGTTTTTAATATGTAATTTCCCAAAAATTACATATGTCCCGTTTAAATAAAACTCCGGCTATCTCCCGTACAGAGCGGCTTGCCGTCCAGTTTATTACTCAACATTTTTATTCTATACAAAAATCTTATTCGCTAATTTTACTTGTAGCCGTTGTGCTGACTTGGCATTCCTCAGCATCAACGACCCAGCATATCTTAAATAAACATAAAAATCTCATTCGCTAATTTTACTTGTAGCCGTTGTGCTGACTTGGCATTCCTCAGCATCAACGAACCAGTATATCTTAAATAAACATAACAGTGGCATTGGATTTCTTTACTTGCTTATGCATATTAATATATATGTATGTAGTTGAATCTGAAGATTCAACTCACATTTTAGAGGAATGAAAAAATTAGAAGATACTTGTCTTTTTTGGTATAAAAGTGGTGGAGTCGTTTGACGACGCAACTCGCGCACATTCTGTCGCTATACGTATGTTACCATGCAATAGCATGTTTACAACTTTTTACTTTTATTTTTTTTTTTAATTGTTTACTATTCACTTATTGTGCAAGAGAATAGTAATAAATTACATTTGTTTTTTGTTAGTCATTCAGAATTATATTAACTTTTAACTTTTTTTAACTTTTTTTTTATTATTAATGTTTACCTGTTAATCCCAGCAAGCACTTACTTATTAAAAACAAACTGTCAAATAATATTACATTGTTGTTGTTTTAAATATTGTTGATCAACAAATGGTAATTGCAATTATATATGTAATTCACAATCTATTTGAGCGTGCAAGTTTAAACAAGTTTATATAAAGTGATAAAAAATTCAACAAGGTCATGGATAATTCAACAATTTCTTATAGTGCAGTTTTTAATATTTGTATCGATAGCAATAAAGATATTGATGTTGTTGTTGGTGTCATATCAACAAATTACAATGAAATGTCAGACTTAATTATTGAAAAATTTCGTGATTTTTTAATAAAATATTTAATACCAAAATTTAAATCCAAATGGAACAAATCTGGGCGCATAAAAAGTAAATTTTTGGCTGATAATGAAGAATGGCTTGCACAGCTTTACACCATATATGAAGAAACTTTGGATGATGAACAACCAAGCACTTCGCATTCCGTTAAGCGTGGGGGACCTGTAAAAGCTTTCGAAGAAAGCCAAGAAAGGTCTAAGAGAAATAATATATCTCAATTTTGTAAAAGCTTTCCAGAAGACTTAATAGTGTCTGCTGCTAAAAAATATGAAAAGAGTGAACAATTCAAATCATTTACACCAGAGAAAGCACTCAGCCTTATAATTGATGCTTCACTATCAAGACACCAATATGCTGTTTTAAGAAGCTCTGCAAAAGAAATTGGTTGTGACATATTCCCTCACTACAACAAAATATTAGAAGTTAAAAAAAGATGCTATCCTGCAAATATTAAGGTTGATGAAAGTTTTAGCAGTGTTGGATTACAAGAATTATTTGATCACACTGTTTCAAGAATTTTTTAAGCAAAAACAAAAACTGAGATTGATGAGATTCCAAATGAGTTGAATTTAATAAGTAAATGGGGGTGTGATGGATCATCAGGGCACAGTGAATATCAACAACATTTCACCGATGAAAATATTTCAGATAAAAATATGTTTTTAACATCTCTTGTTCCGTTAAAGTTAACTGATCTTTACAATGATTTTTATTCGTGTTGGGAAAATTCAGTACCATCTTCAACAAGACTTTGCAGGCCTATGAAATTCGAATTTGTGAAAGAAACAGCAGATGTTATTAACAATGAAGTAAATCGTGTAAATGCAGAAATTCAAAATTTAAAAACGACAGAATTCGAAATGTTCAACAAAAAGTTTGCGATATCTCATAGTTTAACTATGACGATGATTGACGGAAATGGCTGTTTGTTTCATATGTGGAGCAAAACCTAATGAAATGAATAATTTGGATGCAGTTATTTTGAGAACGAATTCAGCTGAAGCATTGAAATTTGGAATTTCGCCGCTACATGCTCGAATAAAATTCATGGAATGTATATTACATATCGGGTATAATAAAAGTTTCAAAGCGTGGAGGACAAATAAAGATACAAAAGAACAGAAAGAAGCGGTTAAAACAGAAATGAAAAAAAATTTCAAATTAGTTCTGGGCTTAAAAGTCGATGTGGTGAAAGAAGGCATAGGAACAACCAATGATAGTAATGTCTCTAGAAGATTTTTTGAAGATCCAGAAATAACCGTTGACATAACTGGTGTAAATGTAGACTTAATTCACCGCTTTAAAATTATATTAAATACTATAAATAGTAGTAAAAATATAGATGTTGGTAAATTCCATACGTATTGCATGGACACTGCAAAATTATATGTAGAGCTTTATGGCTGGTATTACATGCCCATCACTGTGCATAAAGTTCTCATTCACGGCAGCAAAATGATATCTGAGGCTATATTGCCAATAGGTTTGTTTGCAATTTTTATTTTTGAAAGTATTTTTTTAAACTTTATTTAATATTACCTTTTTTTTTGCTATAGGAATGCTATCCGAAGAAGCGCAAGAAGCAATGAATAAGGAGTATAGAAACTGTAGGCTATTCCATTCTCGTAAAAATTCACGTATTTCTACGAATGAAGATGTAATGCACTATTTGCAAATATCATCAGATCCTTATATTAATTCATTTAGAATGAGAAACAAATTGAAAAAATTAGAATACCATAATAATGTTAAAAAATTATTGATTGAATAAAAAAAAAAATATTGTTTTTTTTATTGCATTTCAATGGGAGGTGGGCGTATTAGTGGGCGTGTTATTGTAATTTTTGCATGAAACATTTTAAATGATATTAATTACAGTAATATAGAATTTGAAAGTTGTATTTAATATATTTTAGAAAATATGGCACTTTTTATGTTGAGGTAGTATGGGTGATGGGGTTAAAAGTCGGCCAAAGTTCAATTTTTATTTCAAATAATGTTTGTAACTATATAACTTTCAAGTATACCAAAATTGAAAGTTATACCTAAAGTATTACGGACAATACGGCATTTTACAAATTTCGACTGTATGGCAGGTGGGCGTAAAAGTGGGCGAATTTTCTTAATTTTTTTTTGTTTTTAAACTGGAATTGTCTCAAAAATAACCTGTGCATAATTTCAGAGCTCTACAATGACTCCTTGTATTTAATGCCGGCGTGTCTCACTGTGCGCTGTCCTGTGCCCCAAGTGCGACAATTCTGCATGTTAACGTAACCATCGAGGTGGAAATGAGCCTCGTCCGAAAATATGATTTTTCGGTAAAGTTGACCATCCTCGGTTTTTTTTTCAATATTTCCCAGTTTTCTTCTAGCGAATAGCGACCTATTTCGTAAATTTTAGACTCTGTACTGAATATCTGTCACTTTCCGAATGGTATTTGACGCTTCCAATGTCGAAACATAGATAATTCAAATTTAAAACGTTAGATGGCCCATCCGTTATATATGTATGTATGTATATTAATATATAAATAGAAATTTATATTTAGTAGAATTTCGGCTTTGCTGATAAGTAAGCATGTTCAATGATATTTGAACATATTGCCAACAGAAAGAAATTATTATTGTAATTAGTGAACTGCATTTTTTATGTTATTAATATTTTCTCAGTTGGGAATATTGACAATGATTCTATCAGCATGATTCGCTTTACATTTATAACGGAAATATAGTATTAAAAGGCATAATAATACAATTGCTACTACTACTAAAGATACATGTCCGCTATTGTTTCTTAAATTTAACTCACTAAATTTTAATTCGTTGTCGCTGATCTGCTCTTCGTTGTCGTCTATTCTACTTATTTGAAGAGTAGTTATATGGTCCTCCGCTATTTCCTTTATAGTTGTCACAATCGGGTCCAACGTTGGTTTGATGTTGCTCAGCATTTTTAATATTTGCATGCCGATTAAGGTGATACTTTCATATCTTGCAGTACAGCCAGCTTTGATTGAAAGAATTCCTTGTGCCGGAATATCCAATATCTACGTTTTGCTCCTTTGACCGTTTAGATGGATCGTAGAATTTTTGAACAATTTAAAGATCCAAGTGTTTTCTTCAAAGAGTTCTGACCAAAATATTGATTTAGTCACTTCCACATATATACAGTTGGTGTGGCCGCTTTTTAACAACGCTGAAAGTTCACATGTTTGATCTAAAGCAGGTTGCCATGGAGATTTTCCTTTGCATTTTAAATGGTTGTTGAGGCTTTTTGTACACTTATTTAATTCTGCTTGTGACATCAAAAAATATGAGTTAAGTCCAAAGTTGAAAACTAAAAAATTTGTTTCTTAGTTTTGTTCTTAATATTCTTCCATAATATTCATGTGAAATAACTATTAGTTTGTACATTCCCGATGATTCCCTTTGAATTAAAGTTAGTTCTGCCTTTATGACTAATTTATCGTCCACAATTAATCCTCGTGTTTTCATCAAATTGTATACACCTCTTAGTTGTGTGTTGGTTTGTTGTCCAGGTATTAACAACTTTGCTGGCAGTTTGTCTTTTATTAACATCAGTTCTCTTTGTAATTGTGTTGGAGTCAAAAGTGCTAGATTTATTCTTCCTTGGTTTAAATCTATCAGCAATTCTATTACTGCATTTTGTATATTTTCACATTCACTCAATATTACGGTAATTTGAGTAACTGACATTTGAAATTGAATGGCCATTTTATCACGATTTATGTCTCTTGTAATTTCGGATTGATATTTGTTTTTTGTGTTTGGATTTTAAAGAACTGCGAATTGACTTCATTTATTTATATGTTAATTAGCTGACCCCGCAGCCGTTGTCCTGCGTGAAATTATGTATTTTGAAATGAAAATAAAGTTAAATTCATCATTTAATTTTTGGCGTTTTTTTTCTGTTTTCAATGTAACGCAGCTTTATAAACAACATTTTTGGGTTTCTGTTCCGGTGTACAGAAAAGATGGTTTTCCAACTTGTGAACACGCCACGGCCGTGTGAAAAACATAGCATTTTCAAATTTATGCCTCACACCATGCGACTATATTTAGGTCCTGTTGATTGTCATCTCAAATGCAATTTTAACTGGAAACGGAATACGTTTGAACTGAAATGGGAAATCGTTGGAACACATAGGAACTCGTAGAATCAAGCATTCTCCCCCTTGTATTCGATAGGTGCGTCACAATCAGTCGGGTTCCACTACACAGTTTCGGCGCATGAAGATTGCGAATCATAATAACGACGGATCCAACTTTAAGACGCAAATGATGCGGTGGCATACCAAGCCTGTCCAAAGAGTTTAGAAATACCACTGGATAATTCACGGGGTCGTCTTCATTGTCAAGACGATCGATCGATTTGTATGAGCGCAAGTCTCCCGGAATTTGACTTTGAAACTTCCAGTTTAAGTCAACAACATCGGTATTTTTGGCAGGTAACATTGCGCGTGCACTTAAGGAATCGTAGTTACGATAATTTGGTCAATGTCCGAACATTTGTTATGAGTTCATCTTTCGTGAATTGGAAGGTGGAATTGATATCGAACCACCGGAAGTATCATTCGAAATTGTACCATTTCCAATTTGTAACCTGTCTTCGGCAATTTCATTTTTGTTCGTATCGCATAATAAACGCGGATTTAAAGGCTGATATGTCGAAATGATTATCGCGAAAAGTGTGCGGACTTCATTTTCATTCCAGTGATTAACGTGTTCCAGGAATTTTAATTGCTGGCTTACTTCTCCAAAACTTGCACACATCGAACCATTCACAGTACGCAATGACACAAATAAAGTTGAACCGCGTACATTAATCAATGGCAACTGAAGGTAGAAACAATCGTCGTTTTTCGGGTGGATTGTATAAATTCGTCCTAATCCATTAGTTGATAAGGCACGTGGATGTCAATCTGCTGGTTGGCCTTGCTTTTTGCGTAACTATTTCTTCGACGATGGATTCCATGCATAATATCAATGTATTTCCGAATATAGCAATGTTCTCACAAACAAATGACTGACGAAAGTTAAGAAAAAACTTGTCAATGTTAATTTTGTTGCTGGCGATGTTTCCACTAGCTGTACTGTATTCTCTGGGTTGAAATACACTCTTTGGCCATCTCCAAGTTAACTGCGAAACGCACAACAGTCGGAAAACGTTCATGAATTGCAAAAATAAATATCCGTCGAAGCGCTCTATTGCAGTTCACGTATCGACCGTATCGTTTAAGACCAATAACCGCCATGTTGCTTCGTTTGGTGACGTACTTTCAAACGTATTTTATCGATTTTACAAACTGCAATACTAACTCATCCAAAGAAGAATGTGTGCGTGCGGAAAATGTCAATTTTGCCACTCAACAGAGTACATCTAGCATCCAACAGCACCACACATACGTTGCTTCAAGATAAAGTCAATCAAACATCGTAACCGTTGACATCGTGACAATCGCTTACTGATTAACCGCGATCCATAATTCCGCACGTATGTCGCCGCATCTTGGGAGAACTTCTTGCCTTGCCTTGCCTTGGGCTGCCATACTTTGATGGCAAAACGAACACCGACCGATATTAGGGTGACCTCTTGGTGGCTTTGTAACAAATTCCAATCTGCAATTGACCTCTTTGTGTGAAACACACGTAAAGTTTTCACTGAATAATTTTCAATAACTTTTCTTTGAATAGCCGGAATAAAAAAACAAGCGACCGAAATTGAACTATTCAAATAATTTACAAGTCAAAATATTGAAAAACAAAAAAAAAAAACAAAAATTAAAAAAAAAATGTTTATAGAAAAAAGTAACTTTTAGGAATTATCCAATTTGCTGACTTTTCATGAAAAGTATAAGATATTTTTATTTCTAAACCTTCCTTGATCCACAACGAACAACCTCTTAAAATTTCATTAATATTGGTTCAGCCGTTCTCTTAGCGTTACTAATGAACAAACATTCATTCGTTTGTATGAGAAAAAGGGCCGTTTTTAGGGGTTTTCCGGCAATTATTTGAAATTTTTCCTCCGCAGAAACCATCTCTGAACCTCAACGAACATATTAAAAAAAAATTATCAAATTTGGTTCAGTCGTATGAATGTTATGAGTGTACATACATTTTGACGATTCGTTTTTATTTATATAGATGTAGATATTGGCTATTTGAGATTTTAGTCTATTCTTGATATGATGTTGATTAGAAAGTAACGTTTTAAAATTACTTTTTATTACTTCTTGATCATCTGTATGCATTAACCCAAACAGCATGTTGTAAATTGAACCGACTTATTCTAATGGAGCTCTTTTTTGCCTTTTATTGTATACAATCAGACTATGATTGTGACTTAAGTCTTCGTAACATTTGCATTGTGATAATGATATGACATTACATGACTTTTCAAACTGGGATAATAACTGGCAATGATTTTTTATTCTTTGAATGCAATTTGGCAACATATGTATTATACTGTTCGAAATATGCATTAAGATCATAATACGTAAGCAAATCACAGGTAGATGTGATTACATCCACTTTTCCTAGTGAACTCAGGTAAATTGTAGTATTTTCAGGAAGTTTGCTCACTGTTGCACTTCTTTCTTGAGAAATGTGTATGTTCATAGTAAAAGTACTTGTTGCCATGTAAAGGAACGCTAAGATCAAGAGCGCAAACATACTTGTAGGTTGTTTCTTCATAGGTATGGTTGTGATTGCAGAAGTCCTTACGTCATTCCTTTCTTCATTATTGTCTGCTTGTTTTATAAGTGAACATACATAATTTGTGGATTGGTTTTTTCAACGTGTTGTTAGAAAGCTTTAACGTCACAACTCGAACATGTCCATCATATCTTGGATGAGTTTCTATAAATTTTCCAAGAGGCCACTTAGTAGCCTGTGTATTTTCATTTTTTACAATGACAATATCTCCTTCTTTTATATTATTTGCTGGGATTTTCCATTTGTTCCTTTGTTGCAGTGTATGCAAATATTCATGTTTCCACCGAATCCAAAAATCTCGGTGAATTTTTTGCATTAATTTCCACTTGTTTAACAAGAAAATGTTTACATCCGTACCCGAAGAGGGGATTGACAATATAGGTTTTCCTATTAAAAAGTGTCCTGGTGTTAACGCATCTATTCCATTATCATCGTTTATGGCATATAATGGACGCGAATTCAACAAAGCTTCTATTTGTGTTAAAACTGTTGGCATTTCAGTAGCTTATTGTCTTCAACTGCTCTTTTTAAGTGGTACTTTATTCCATTTATTCTTGCTTCCCACATTCCTCCAAACTGTGGGCCTGACGGGGAGAAAAATGCCAAGATATTTGTTCATTCGCTAAAATCGATGATACTTCATTGTTATTTTTTACTGCATGTTTGAACTCCTTATCAATACATCTGCTGGCTCCAACAAAATTTGCATGTGAAGACTCTTTCCTCTTCTGGCAAAAAATCGTCTTAACGCTGCTAGAAAAGCTTCAGTTGATAAATTGCTTCCAGCTTCTAGATGCATTGCTTTTGTTGAAAGACATACAAAAACTGCTACATATCCTTTGAATGATTTTTGCCCACGGCCTTTAGAACATCTCATCTGAAACGGTCCAGCATAGTCAACTCCGGCGTAGGTAAAAGGACTTGATGGTGACACTCTGAATTCTGGTAAAATGTCCACCATTTGTTTTGCTGTGACCTGGTTGTATCTTATGCATTTGCAACATTTTCTTACACAACTTTTGATTAAATTTTTCAACCCTTTGATCCAGTATTGTCTCCTTATTATTGCTTCCGTTAATCTGTTTTCACCATGTAGAGTGGAATGATGAGCATCTTAAATTATCAACGAACTCAAATAGGATTTGGAAAGAATTGTAGGATGTTTTTGCAATACGGTAATTCTCATAATACTATTGTTCGGAGCAGCTCCTTTCACAATGGAACTACCAATAATGAGTAGCACTAATATTAAGTTATTATTTATACTAAAGTTTACTAAATTTATAAGCGCACATATATCCCACCAACTGTGGTGAGAAAACATTGTAAATATTTAATATTACTTGTTATCTGGTAACTCTAATTTTGCATATCCACCACAGCATTACTCGTTAATCTAATTCTTCATTTCCCTTTATCCTTTAATATTTTTATACATACGTACATACATGTGAGAATAATTAAGCTTAGCTTTGCCTAAGCCTAGCATCATAGTTTTACTTCGCTTGTTACATTCGATACCTGCGCACGCATTATTTTGTAGTTCTTATATTCGCAATTCACCTGGTAAACCACCAGCCACGTAACTTTCTATTCGTTGTTTTATATATATTTATATTAATAAATATTTTGTAAATATATATCGTCGTTGTTTATATCGCGATTCGAAGCTATCAAAAAAGCTTGGTAGCTCAACAACCATTTTTATCTAAAAATGGATTGAGGTTGACGATTTGAATCGTATTGCTTATGTATGTATTTCTCACTCATTAACTTATTTATTTCATCTTTAAATATCTGTTTCAGAGTTTGTCGAATGATTACGTTTCTAGCTGATTGGAGTTCCTCTGCAGATAAGTTTACAGTTTGATGATTTCTTTGTTTTTTTCCCAAGCCGTAGTATATATGCTATAACCCTTTGTAGTTTCAACCAACTAGAGTATCTGCTAATTAAATTATCCATAAATTCGTTCTGGTCCTTTGATGTTAACAATATTCTTGCTGAGTCGTTTGTTTTGACTTCTGGCTATTGACTTTCAGATAATTTCAGCTGTTTTGGTCCATACCATACCATAAATGTCTATTTTTGATATTTTCTCCCAAGAAATACCTCATGCAACGTCAGCTGGGTTTGGAGCTTACATGTTTCCACTTTACTTTAGAAGTAAGCATTTTGATGTCTTCAATTCGATTTCTTACAAATTTGTCTTTATTTTTTGAATTTTCAATCTAGTTTAAAATTATAGTAGAATCACTTCATGCATAGATTGCTTGGCATATGCTAATTGTTTTTATCACTTTACTGATCAATTTAGCTAACAAGTGTGCTGCGCAGAGTTCTAATTTCGGAATTGTTTTTCGATTTTTTAGTGGGTTTACTTTTGTTTTTGCTGTTAAAAGTTTAACATTGTTACCCTTTTTTATTTATATAACTGCGGCATAAGCTCTTTCTAAAGCATTGCAAAACCCATGCAATTGAATTTGAGTGTCCATACAAGTTCCTATCCATCGCGGAATCCGAACGTTTTCTATTAAATAAAATTTCCTTATGAATTGCATAAATTCTTTTGTAGATCTTTTGATAGTTAATTATCCCAGCTAGATTGCAGTGTCCAAAGTTTTTGAATGTATAACTTTGCAATTATAATTATGGGAGAAAGCCAGCGCAGTGGGTCAAATATTTGTGCAAGCTGAGAAAAAACACTCCTTTTTTTATTAATTTTTAAATTTTTCAAATTAATTTTAAATTGATCTTCCTATGGACCCGAATGCAGTCCAAGTGTTTTTACAGCTTCATTTTCCTTTATTTGTATGACTTCATTCTCTCCAGTATTAGATATGTTATTAGTAATGCTGTTTTGATTTGATAACCACTTCCTGAGATGAAATTCAAATTCTTGAAGATGTTTGCTGATGTTTCGTTGGATATATTCACATTCTTCTACTGAATTTACACCGGTCATAAGATCATCCATGTAGAAGTCCTCTTTAATTATTTAATGTAACTTTTCAATTGGACTCTTATTTGCGATTTCAATTAATGTACGCACTGCTAGATATGGTGCTGATGCTGCTGTTACTGTTGTTAGCTCACATTCATCTATTTTTTGCATATTATTTTCACGCCATACAATCCTGTGATATTCCTGATCTTTCTTGGCTATTTTAATTTGCCTGAACATTTTTTCAACATCAGCGGTGAGGACAACTTCCCAAAGCCTCCATTTAATTATGATGATATGTCTATTTGTAATTTGGGTTCAGTACACATGATATCATTAAGACTTCTACCGTTAGATGTTTTTGCTGATGCATCAAATACCACTCGAAGTTTTGTTGTTATATTATTTGCTCGAATAACAGCTTGATGAGGTAAATAATATTTCTTTGATGAATTTACTGTATTTTTCTTTGAGTTTACTGTTGCTCTTGAATTTGTTTTCCATTGATATTAGACGCGCCTCTGCTTTCTTACACGATTCTCCTAATTCTTTATCTTTTTTGAATGGAATTTCCACAATAAATCTGCCATTTGCATCTCTTTTGGTAGTTTTTTCTTGTATATCATCATCAGTAGATGCGAGTATGTCTTTGATTTTCCAAATTAGTTACCGCTGTCGTTATTTTGCCAGTAACTTTTTCTTTAATTATGCCAGATAATATCCAGCCGAATTTCGTCACTTGGCCAAGAATAACGTGATCTTTTTTGATTCCGCTTTCAATTATACTGCTGAATATATCTCCTCCAATTACCACATCAATTCTGTCTGATTTGTTGAATAACGGATCAACAAGAGTATTTCAATTTTTAAAGTTGTAATTAAATGAGATATCCGCTTGTGCCCTGGTTAGAACTGGTAAAACTGCGGCATTTACCTTTTCTTTGTAGTTACTTAAAAATCTTGGTTTAATTTCAACCTGAATTGTAGCTTTTGATTCACCAACTACAGCGTCACTTAAACCATATAGTTTTGTTTTTGTTTTCATTTTCGAAAGTTTAACATCTGTGCTGCTTCTTCGGATATTGTAGTTATTTGTGATTCTTGATCTATAAGCGCGCGTAGCAATATATATTCTCCACTTGCTGTCTTTGCTCTTATTTGAGCTGTAGCTAATAAAACTGCTTTTGAGCTATTTCTTGTGGACATAACTTTTTTGCTGTCTTCGGATTCAACATGTAAGGTGTCGTGATGATTTCGAAAACATTTCGTACACTTGATGTTGCTGTTGCAAATTTCTCCCCAATTATGATATAGGCACCTGTAGCAGATTTTGTTATCCCTTACTTATTACGCCTATCATCAATGGTTATGCTTTTGAATCTTCTGCATTGCAGTAAAGTGTGACCTATAATTTTACAATAGGAACACATCTGCTTGATTGGATGCCTTGTATTATTTAGGATATTATTGACCTTGAAAATATGTTGTTTGCGATTTTTACTAAGATGTTCTTTATCAGCCACTGCTTTCAATGTTTTTCAAATGTTGATCCAAAAAGCTCTGATGTCCGATAATTGTTGAATTTCTCTCGTCTTTTTAACTGTTTGCTCATATAATCTCAGTCCTTCTTTGTCTAACTTCCGGACAATTACACGCGCAATAAATGGGTCAGCTGGTTCAATGCTTATTCCCAGTGTCTCTATAGCGTTAAGACACTCATTTGTTGTATCTAATAGTTGTCTCACGCTTTCAGCATTGTCACTATTTATATTTGGTTGATCCATTATTCTATCCCACTGTGTTGTGAACAGAATTCTTTGGTTGTCATACCTTTGTTTTAGCAGACTCCATGCAGCTTCATAATTTTTTGTTGAAATTTGTAGGTGGTGTATTAATCGCGCACGTTATAAAAATTTGCCCATTCTTTAATATCGCCATAGAGTATTGGAATTTTTAATTTGTCCAAATTCAAGTTAAGGCGATAAGAAATGTAAGGCTTTTCTTTTTTAATTTCTTTTTTAAATTCTGAAGTTTTTCGTAATATTCGTCATATATTTTTTCGAATATGTCTTCAATTACTACATTAAAATCTAATTTGCTTTTTAGATTTTGGATGTCTATGAATAAAAAGTCTAAGCCTTTTATTTGGTCGTTTTCGATCATTAATTCCAAGCTTTGATCTTCCAATTTTCTTCTGAGGTTTTCAATTTTCCTCCTGAATATGTAAGTCTTTTGATCTGGATTATTGCATCGTATTTGAACTGCTTCAATTTGCTGATCAAATTCGACTAGGGGTTTGTCTTTTACAATGCTTATCTTTAATGCATTGATTTAATCTTCAATTTTAATCATAGTGTTATTGTATACATTCTTCTTGAAGTAATCTCTTTCTCCTATCCCATATGCCATTAGCTTTTCTTGGTTGGTATCGAGTTCTTTTTGGTACTTTTCAAGAATTTTAAAGTTTTCTTCAATTTTTGTTTTCGTTAATGCCTTTCCTGAACTAGTGTTGGATGTGTACTTTTCGGTTAAATCTTCGTGGGTATCCAGAATTTTTTTTCTGTTTATACCCATTTCGAGAATTTTTTCGCAATACTTCTACTTATGAAATGCTTGTATTTCTCCAAAGAAATCTTTGGAGGAATTTGATTTGGTCGCCTAGTTGACCTTGCTGTGCCTCGACTCACAGCCGCTGAATATCTCTTGGGTAGCAGTTAGATCACTGCATTTAGTCTCCGCTGAAACGGCTTATGCGATCGGTTTTAATGCAGGAATATACGCCCGTTTTACAATATTATTATTTTTATTTAATCAATATGCGGCAATATACACCCGTCTTACAACAACTGTATTTTTTATTATATCAGGGCTTTTTTTTTAAATTTGGCTGAGCTTTTTTTAAGCTCGATAGGACCAAATGCTATTACCTCAATGCAGTTTCTAACAATCCTTACCGCTGGTGGGGGCAATGATAGACTTATGTTCAGGGAGAACTTATTCATTCTGATTTTATTTTGCATTTTCCCTGCTTATATACAAATTTTAAAACTATCTTAAATAACTAGATATATGTGTATGTGTGTATGTTTTTATGTATTGCAGCATATTGTTTATTGCTGCTTGACATGGGGTTGTTTTCAAGTGTACAATTTAATACATATGCGTGTGTGATGTTATCTCTTCTGTAAATTTATGACTTGTGTCCACATGCATTTTTATTACTATTAGATGTGTATTGCATGTAAATGCAATATGTATATATATATATGTAAGTAACATTAAATACAATTATTTCAGTTTAATTTAACAAATATTTATTTATTATCAAAATTCTATTCGTAGCTTGACTGTCGCCGGAGAGAGCATATAGCGGTAAAGTAATGCAACAAATAAACATATTTTATGTACATATGTTACTCCTTACACCACAAGAAACAGCAATATCCTTATTGCGTTAGCTTGTATGCTACAACTGTTGCTTAAATGAAATTACAACAAGAAAAAACGTTAACTTCGGTTGCACCGAAGCTAAATACCCTTCACAGGTGCATTTCTGTTAGTAACTATGTGTCCAGTTTGTATAGAAGCTATATGCTATAGTAACTCGTTCTGAACAATTTCTTGGGAGATTACATTGTTACCTTAAAAAATAATATATACCAAATTTCGTGAATATATCTTGTCAAATGTTAAAGTTGTCCATACAAGGACTTGATTCCGATCGTTCAGTTTGTATGGCAGCTATATGCTATAGTTAACCGATCTGAACAATTTCTTCGGATATTACATTGTTGCCTTAGAAAATAATATATACCAAATTTCGTGAATATATCTTGTCAAATGTGAAAGTTTTCCATACAAGGAATTGATTCCGATCGTTCAGTTTGTATGGCAGCTATATGTTATAGTTAACCGATCTGAACAATTTTCTCGGATATTACATTTTTTCCCTAGAAAATAATCCATACCAAATTTGGTGATGATACATTGTCAAATGCGAAAGTTTTCCATACAAGAACTTGATTCCGATCGTTCAGTTTGTATGGCAGCTATATGCTATAGTCAACCGATCTGAACAATTTCTTCGGAGACTACATTTTTGCCTTAGAAAATATTATATACCAAATTTCGTGAATATATCTTGTCAAATGTGAAAGTTTTCCATACAAGGACTTGATTCCGATCGTTCAGTTTGTATGGCAGCTATATGTTATAGTTAACCGATCTGAACAATTTTCTCGGATATTACATTTTTTCCCTAGAAAATAATCCATACCAAATTTGGTGATGATACATTGTCAAATGCGAAAGTTTTCCATATGAGAACTTGATTCCGATTGTTCAGTTTATATGGCAGCTATATGCTATAGTGGTCCGATATCGGCCGTTCCGACAAATGAGCAGCTTCTTGAAGAGAAAATGACGTTTGCAAAATTTCAAAAGGATATCTTAAAAACTGAGGGACTAGTTCGTATATATACAGACAGACGGACAGACGGACAGACGGACAGACGGACAGACAGACGGACATGGCTAAATCGACTCAGCTCAACATCCTGATCATTTATATATATACTTTATAGGGTCTCCGACGCTTCCTTCTGGGTGTTACAAACGTCGTGACAAAGTTAATATACCCTGTTCAGGGTATAATAAAAAAAATTTGTACAGTTTCAATTTAAAAACAAAAGACTTAAACGACAAACTTACAATAAAAAAATTGCTATTTTAACATTATTACTTCAAAACTTCATTGTATCTTAAAAACAATAGATATAAAATTATAATTAACGATTTGAGTAGTACTGTACAACATTGCTAACAATATCATATAATTGAATGTAAATTTAATAACAATTTATTTTTATAGTTTTTGTATAGCAAACTAATTAATGTTTTTTGGTACTTTAATTCTCTTGGAATTTTTTTTTCGTTCATATTGGTTTTTATATTTCCTTACTTTACGATTCTTTTATTTAATCACAAAATGTTCATTATCATCTTCGGCTTTGACTAGCTCTACTTTTCTAAACGGATTATGTGTTTTTCCCAGACGTTTTCTTGAATTTTCAGCGTTGATTAAATTAGTGTTTATAGGGTTTTCTGTTCGTGTCTTATTAGCATTATTTATTCGATTTTCTTTTATAATTTAATGCTCAAAATTTCGGTGCTAGGTGATTGAAGGAAATGTTATATGGGATTGTAGAATGTATTATTATTCTTAGTTTTTCATTAAGGGTTTTGTGAAGACGTTCGATATCTGCAATGTCAGTCTTACCAGTGGTTACTTCTATTTGAATATTCAGCTGCTCACACCAGTTCTTAATGTTAACATTATTTATTCCATGATCTTGATCGATTTTTAATATTTTTGGGGGTCCCATGGGATTAAAAATTTTTATTAGCGCTCTTTTTGTTTGTAACTAGTTCAATGTTTGTACTTCTTCAGCAGTTGCAAATTTAGAAAACAAATCAATACAGGTAAGGTAATGTCTTTTCTAACATTCCCAAAAATCAATTACAAATTTTTCTCTGATTTCTTAAGCAGGGGGTGTGATTTTAAAAGGCAATTTGTGGGTAATCTGATCATATTTACACCTATTGCATAATTCACATTCGTTAATAATTTTACTAATTTCTTTTAAATAGTTCGGGTAATAATATTTATGTTTACAACGATTAGCAAACTTTTCTATGCCTTAATGAAGGCCTTCTAAATGAATTTCAAGAATTTTAGTTTTAAATACCGTATAATCTCTAACATTTTCGAGCTCTTTAGTTGCTCTCAATATTTTGTGTCTTGATTTGTTGATTAGAGTTTTAAAAATATCTTGAAATTTCACAAAATCTGGCATGAATATTGCAGTCTTTTTACCAATTAAAAAATTCTCTATTATATTTTTTATACGATCGCTAGTTAAGTCAATATATTTAATTGTTGTAATACTGTTTCTAAAAATATTTTCAGTTCGCAAACTATTTCTATTGCTTTTTATCAATCTCAGTTATCGTTTAAATATATTCAATGGTCTTTCTGAAATAGGAATATAAGATTCAGAATCTTCTGTTGCGGAATGAATAGTAGTAATATTAGATGAAGTATCACCAAAATAACAATCTTTAAGTTTAATATGTGAGAAAGCATCCGCTACATGATTTTCTTTTCCTGGAATATATTTGACATCAAAATCGAAATCATTAAGTTTCCACTTCCACCTTTGCAGCTTAGCGTTTGGTTCCTTCAAATTGTGGAGCCATTGGAGAGGTCTATGGTCACTATTTACGATAAATTTTCTACCATATAAATAAGGGCGGAAATATTTTGTTGCCCAAACAATAGCTAGCAACTCTTTTCCCGTTGTGGAATAATGTAACTCATGTTCATTAAGAGTACGGCTTGCAAAGCAAACAGGATGACCTTCTTGACTCAAAACGGCTCCAAGAGCTACATTTGATGCGTCGGTGGTTAGAGTAAACTTTCTTTCATAGTCCGGGTATGTAGAATTGGTCCTTTTGTTATAAGAAGCTTCAGTGTATCTACAGCGTTTATATATTCTTCATTAATTACGACTTTATTTTCTTTTTTTAAGCACTGAGTTAAAGGTTTAGAAATTTTTGAAAAATCCCCAATAAATTTTCGATAAAAGCCGACTAATCCCAGAAATTGTTTAATCTCTTTTTCAGTTTTTGGCAATGGATATCTTAGTATGGAATCTATTTTATTAGCATTGGGCTTGATTCCCTCTGGGGTTACAATATGGCCGAGAAATTCGGTTTCTTTCTTTAAAAATTCCGTTTTTTCAATGTGGATTTTTAAATTTGCTTCATTAAGCTTGTAAAATACTTTTTCAAGAGCATCCATGTGTTCTTGAAGTGAAGTACTAAAGAAAATTATATCATCCCAGTACACCATACAAACTTTACCGATCAAACCATCTAAGACTGTATTCATCAGTCTTTGGAATGTCGATGGCGCATTCTTAAGACCAAACGGCATACGTAAAAACTCAAAATGTCCATTCGGTGTAGAAAATGCTGTTTACATTCTATCCCCTGTATCCATTTCAATTTGATGGAATCCCTTTGTTAAGTCAATAGTACTAAAGTACATGCATTCCCCAAGTTTATCCAATATTTCATCCATAATAGGAATAGGATACTTGTCACTTACAGTAATATTGTTTAATTTACGATAATCTACTAAAATTCGCCATTTTTGTATATCAGAAGCATCCGGTTTCTTAGGTACAATCCAGATTGGTGCAGAATATGGCGATTTGCTTTGACAAATTATACCTTGAGTTAACATTTCTTTAATTTGTTTCTCAACTTCTAAGTTATGTACTTGAGGATATCTATAGGATCTGACGTATATGGGGTCTTCGTGTATTGTCTTGATTTTATGTTTAATTTTATTAGTGAATGTTAATGTATCACCTTCTATATAGAATATTTGTTTGTATTTACATAACAGTTTTATTTATATTCAAAATCTCTTCTTTGTTGAGATGCTCGAGCCTAAATTGTGAGTCTTTCGAGTCACTGGTCATATTTAAATTTTCACAAAATCCGTATGTTTTTGAATCGGTATTATTTACAAATTTATAAATAACATCATTTAAAATTAAGTTTTTATTAGAAATATCAATTTTAGCATTAAGTTGCCGAAGGATATCATAGCCTAATAAACCATCGTATTTTATAGAAAAATCTTATACGTAGAAAATCAATTCAGCATTTAAATTTTTATTACTTGTATACCCCTTTTGAATTTTATTTAACGTTACTTTTCCTGTAACTGTTGTTAAGGTGATTGACTTTGTATCAAAAATTTGCGTATTAAGAACATTAGATCTAATTAGACTTACTGATGATCCTGTATCCACCAGAAAAGTAAATAATCGATTTTCAATTATCAATTCTACTTTTGGTAAGTTTCCGAGGCTTCTAGCCGAAAATTCTCGATATCCTGCTGCGATGGTTCAGGAATTCCGTAACGTCGAATCCTAGACTGATTTGAACTATTCTCTCCAGTATATATTGACTGTGAATGCATTCTTGTATTATTACTTGGATTTTTAAGAGTATCACCAAAATTGTCATTATATTGTATATTTTATGGTTTTGATTTTGAGGGTTATTATTAAAAGGAGTATTGCAAATAAGAGTGGCCCTATGTTCCACCTAGGAACTACGGGAAAATATATATATTTATTGCAAATAGGAGGATGGAGTCATGTGTAGAAGTTCACGCAAGTGAGGAAAGTTCTCTGATCGCCATTCACTTGGGAGCGGCCAGAAACGATTCTTTTACATATGACTCAAGCAGCTCACGACTTCCGGTCTTTGACCAAGTATCCTCTGGGTAGCCTAAGAACATCCATTTGAAGGCTAGCTAAAGTGAGAAGGGAAAATATTACCTATTTAGGGTTGTGCGCTGGGTTTGGAACCCGCCACGTAAAAAAAACACCCCCAATGAAAGGAAACACCAGCCTCGGATGAGAGACCCGCCTTTTGATGACGACCTTGGCAAACGAAATAAGGACTACGAATTAAGGGCATGCACCTGGAGTGTCCGGTCCCTTAATTGGGAAGGTGCCGCTGCCCAGCTGGTTGATGTCCTCGTGAAAATAAAGGCTGACATCACCGCCGTCCAAGAAATGTGATGGACGGGACAAGGAGAAATACAAGTAGGTCCCTGTGACATTTACTACAGTGGCCATATAAAGGAGCGCAAGTTTGGTTTGGGATTCGTGGTGGGAGAGAGACTCCGTCGCCGAGTACTATCATTCACTCCGGAGAATGAACATCTAGCCACAAACCGCATCAAAGCGAGGTTCTTCAACATATCGCTGATTTGCGCCCACGCCCCGACGGAAGAGAAGGACGATGTGACCAAAGATACAATTCTACGAGCGCTTGGAGCACACCTATGAGCGCTGCCCCCCGCCACGATATTAAAATCGTTCTTGAAAGCCAGGGTGGGCAAAGAAGGTATCTTTGGTACGACGGTCGGTAAATTCAGCCTACACGAGGAAACATCCCCAAACGGGTTGAGGCTGATCGACTTCGCCGGGGCCCGAAATATGGTTATCTGTGGTACAAGATTCCAGCACAAGAAAATACATCAAGCTACCTGGCTGTCTCCGGATCGAGAAGCCACCAACCAGATCGATCATATCGTGACAGATGGAAGACACGTCTCCAGTGTCCTAGACGTGCGTGCGCTCCGCGATCCTAACATCGACTCGGACCACTATCTTGCTGCAGCCAAGATTCGCACCCGCCTCTGTGCAGCAAAAAACGCACGCCAACAAACACAAGGAAGGTTCGACGTCGAGAACCTGCAATCACAACAGACGGCCGAACGATTTTCTACTCGGCTTGCACTCCTGCTCTCTGAGAGCACTCGTCAACAATTCGGTATAAGGGAACTGTGGAACGGCATTTCAAACTCCTTACGTACAGCTGCAACCGAAACCATTGGTTTTCGGAAAGTGCAAAAGACAGCTCGCACGACGAGGATTGCCGTGTCGCAGCGGAGAGAAAACAGCCTGCCTACCTCGCAACGTTGCGATCGACCACGACACGTGCGGGATGGGATAGATACCGAGAGTTGAAGAGGGAAGCAAGACGCATTTGCAGAAAGAAAAAGAAAGAGGCCGAAATGCGTGAATATGAAGAGCTTGATAAGCTGGCCGACAGGGGCAATGCTCGAAAATTCTATGAAAAAATGCGGCGGCTTACAGAAGGTTTCAAGACCGGAGCATACTCTTGTAGAACCCCCAAAGGTGATCTAGTCACAGATTTCCAGAACATACTTAAATTATGGAGGTAACACTTCTCCAGCCTGCTGAATGGCAGTGAACGTACAACGCCAGGAGAAGGCGAACCCGATGATATTGATATCATCGGCCTCAACACCCGCGCCGTTAGTTCTGCTTTCTCCAGACTTAACATGGAAGCAACGCAAATAAGTCTGGCAGTGAACGAGGGCAAGACGAAATATCTCCTGTCATCAAACAAACAGTCGTCGCACTCGTGACTTGGCTCCCACGTCACTGTTGACAGTCATAACTTTGAAGTTGTAGATAATTTCGTCTACCTTGGAACCAGCGTAAACACCACCAACAATGTCAGCCTGGAAATCCAACGCTGGATTACTCTTACCAACAGGTACTACTCCGGACTGAGTAGGCAATTGAAAAGTAAAGTCCTCTCTCGACGAACAAAAGCCAAACTCTATAAGTCGCTCATAATTCCCGTCCTGCTATATGGTGCAGAGGCTTGGTCGATGACGACAACCGATGAGGCGACGTTACGAGTTTTCGAGAGAAAGGTTCTGCGAAAGATTTATGGTCCTTTGCGTGTTGGCCACGGCGAATATCGCATTCGCTGGAACGATGCGCTGTACGAGATTTACGACGACATTGACATAATGCAGCGAATTAAAAGACAGCGGCTACGCTGGCTAGGTCATGTTGTCCGCCGGGGGAAGCAGAGGAAGAAGAAGACCTCCACTCCGTTGGAAGGACCAAGTGGAGAAGGACCTGGCTTCGCTTGGAATATCCAATTGGCGCCATGTAACGAAGAGAAGAAACGTCTGGCGCGCTGTTGTTGACTCGGCTTTAATCGCGTAAGCGGTGTCTACGCCAGTAAAGAAGCAGAAGATTGAAAGAGGAATTTGTTGTTGGAAATTAGTAAAACTATTATTGTAAAGAAGATATTGTTGCGCATTAGCAGAGTAATTACTACGAGTATTTCCTTAATTGTTAAATTGTTGTGTTTACTTTTAATATTCTTCTCTTCTACGATATTATCGTAAGTAATGTTTTCTTTTAGTATTCTAATAGCGGATTTCACGTTAACCCTTATGTTAGTAACCAACTTTACCGACGTCTTTTAGCAACCGGGTACCGGGGTACCCACGATCTGAGTAATAAAAATTTTGTTTGTTTTACTAAGTTTTTTCTAAAAGATTTTGTTCTTCAAACATTAATAGTCAGTGACAATTTAAAGAAAGAAAAAAATAACAACACAGAATCGTGAATCAGGATGAAAGAGTAGTGAAAGGAAAAAATAACAACGTAGGGCGAAAGAGTAGTGAAAGGATTGGCGGCTCCGTACCGAGGTAGTGGTAGAAACATCTACATGGATAACTTATTTATTTCTGTACCAGTTATTAAACGTTTGTCGTCATGGAATATTACCATTGTCTTAAAAAGGATAAACCTTACATCCTTAGTGTTATGGAAGCGAATAAGACACGGGAGCAGTATTCGACATTTTTTGGATTTCGCGAAAAGGTTACCATGTGTTCCTACGTGATGACGCTAAACAAAAACCAGAAATAATAAATTTTTATAATAAACATAAAGCTGGAGTTGACACAATGGACCAAATGGTGCGGAGATACACCAGTCAACGACGATCTTCGAGATGGCCAATGGCAATGTTCTTCAATATGCTAGATATTTCTTCACTTGCGGCATATATAATTTATTATGAAAATAATAAAATGATTGTCAAAAAAACGATAGAACGTCGTCAATTTATGCGTAAACTAAGTGAAGAACTAGCATTGCCGATGACGAAACGCGGCGAAACACAAGTAATACGCCACTTCTCCACAAAGATTGCCGTTGAAAGTGTATTAGGCCATACACTGACAGGAACATTCGTGATAAATCTTGGTCCAGAGACTCCAAAAGACAAAACCGGAAGGAAAAAGTAACAGGATCTTGTCATGTCTGCAATGCTTTGCCAATAAGAAGACGGCGAAAGACATGGAAGGCCTGTGCCAATTGTCACCAACTTGTTTGTGACGAGCACTCAGTTAATAGTGTACAATGTGTTCAATGTCATTAATTATAAAAAATAAGTGTAGAATTTATTTATTTTTTTTTTTTATAAAATTTAGTTGCATGCATTAATAGAAATTATATAGTTTATTTCCTATGATTTCCACTGTGGGTACCCGGGTACCCGGTTGCTAATAGGGCGAAAACGATTTTTGATTTTGGAATCGACTTCTAGTTTTTCGATTCTGGAAGTCGATTAATCAACCCCGATAGTCGACTTTTGTGACTAAAATCGACTTTTTATAAATTAAGCAACTCGTACACGAAATTTGTTAAATATATCAATATATTATTGAATTATGAACGTAAAATCATATTTTTAAAGTTTTTAACGTATTATAAAAAGTATTTTATGATTTTATTGCATACAGCAAACAATTTAAAAATAAATAACTACGAAAACCACATTTCTTCGCCGATTGATTTTAAAAATATTTGCTCATTAAGATGCTGAGGTGATAAGCGACTCCTGAACTGATTTGCGATAAGTTCTGCATGTAAAAATAATCGCTCACAGGGTACAACGTTGCAACTATTGGCAAGTACTGTAATCAATGTAGCTAACTTTCCATAGATACGGATATTCAAATTTCATACTTTCCCAAAAACGGAAAAGGATTAGGATTTTGTTTCCGATTGACAGCCGGGCGTGTCAAACATTGTCGTAATTGTATTGGTAATCCTCCAGCCTCATCAGAATCTGCAAGACAACGAAAAACTAGAGACTATTTATAAAGAAACGATTGGTACTTTGTATAGTGCTTTTAAAAGTTAAACGAGAAGTAAAAATTTTACCAACTATATTACCATCAGATACTAAGTACAGTGGGGAACATTAATACCTATAGGATAGTGTATGTTTTTATAAGTACAGTAGGGAGCTGTATAAAGTTACGTAGGTTCACTTTCTTGCTCTTATAAGTATTTTGCGATAAAATTGAAACAACTATAGTTACTTGGTGCAGGTCTTATCCTAATTCCGTCAATTGTCGAAGTCATCGAGTACAAGTCGGTTTTAATTGATTCAACACAGGCTTGAATCGATCCTAAAACGTCGATTAAAAGATCGATTTTTGACTAAAGTCAGAGTCGACTTTCCTATCCCTATTGTCGAGCCAGCAAAGAATTAACATCACGCAAGACTATAGCGTAAAACCAAGTATGCCCTGCGAGAAATATTTTTATGATTCTAAATGCCTTTGGTGCCATGCAATGCCTTTTACGCTCCAAGTCTTTAAAAGATAATAGGGAATATATCCTTAAAAGACATTTTGTTAATTTTCATTTTACTATTAATTATTTAGATTAGATGTTTAATTTTAATTCCAATTTCTCGCTGGGCTACTTTTTTTTCGTGCTCACCAACACAGTGACAGATCCTTTCATGCCGACCACTAACTTAATACTATCCTTAATCTTTCATCAGTGGTCGGCATTTCTTAGCAAAATTTTGCAAACTAACTTCACACGTACTTACGCTCTATCGTTCAGTCGTTGTCGAGCCCATTGTATAACCCTACAAGTAACAAAAGAATCAGCTGTTTTCCAAGAATTTTTCACAGCTGAGATCACCTGATCGAAATCTGCCTTTTTAGGCACAGAGATGTAATTAAAAGAAATGTACTAGATCAACTTTTTTGTGAAAAAGTATTTTTAACGGAAAACATTAATGAAAACTTTCAAGAATATTTTTGAAACAAAAGTTTATTGGATATTTATTGCTCTATAATAATATTCTAAATCACCCACAGCGAAATACTTATTAAAAACCCTATCAAAGGAATAGTGGTGGAAAGAAGGGTCCTATATCTGGTACACGAAAACACTTAAAAAAAATATAAAATATTGATAATAAGCGTACAAACGTAATCGCTAAAATTCTCATTTCAAAATCACAGATCGAGGTAACTATGGAAATGCGGCCTTTGACAGATAAACTTTTTGACAAATATATAATAATTCAGACTGACAGACATATATACATATAAATTCCGACTCATATAGACAGACAAACGGACGTTATTACTATTTACTTATGTGTAACACACAAGAACTTTACGTTTTTGAAATCACTTCGTTTTACTTTTTTATTAAAAGCGTTTAGTAGGAAATATGTTCTAGTTCTAATGAATAGACATTTTATAATATCAGAATTATAATTTTCACAACAATAGTACGGTTTTACGTTAACCATTTTTTCAAATAATATTTGGGAAAACCCGATCCTATGGTAAGTAGAATCAAAATGTTGTGTGTCGATTTTTGATAGAAAATCTATAAATTCAAGGGGTGGTTTTTACATAGTTTTTGCACAAATATTATATAAATATTTTTTTAAAAAATTGGAAACATTTAATAATATATTAGAGGACCTGTCCACGCTTCGCTGTGGCTGATACAAAGATAATACTGCTACTATATTATAATTATTAGTTAATGAAATATAGCATTTCTGTGAAGCAACTTGTGTTAGTTTACAAAAAAATGGATCATAGAGCATTTCGTGTGTTAATAAATCATTGCTTTTTGGAGAAAAATACTGTTGAATTTGGGCTGAGGGAAATCCACCGATGAAAAGATATTTGCTAAGCTTAAAGAGGCGAAAGCTCTGTGCAAAGTGGGTGCCTCGCAAGTTCATAATCCAACAAAAAGAACGAATAACTGATTCTGAGAAGTGTTTAAGTGCTCTTTAGTCGTAACAAGACCGAATTTTTCGGTAACACCCTCTCTATCAATAATGCCCAGGCTACGTAAAAATTTTTCCTAAATTTAAAATTAAAAAAAAAAGTAAAATATGTAAATGCAACTATTTAGGGTCGGCTTTAGTATACCATCCCACGATTTCAGGGTTAAAAGTGGTATGGTTGGATATGGCTGATGCTCCAGATTAAGAAAATATATAATTGTTGCCGCCGCAAGCTTAGAGTTTTCGAGATATTTGCATTTAAAGTTGAAAACTTTGCAAATTTCATCTTGCAATTTCTCGATTTCTAGTAATTATTTATTTTATATTATGCACTTTTTATGCACTTACACTTCATTACATTGTTTCTACATATTTATTTTTTATTTATTATTTACACATTTGCTTAAAATAAGCATTTTATATTTTATAAAAATTTCATTACATGCACAATAACAAAAGTATTCTGTGTTGACAGCTACTAAGTGTTGCCACAATTACACATTGACCAAACGAGTAGAAATTAATAAAAAAAAGGATTATTCCCCAAATATATAAATCATTGCCCCTTTTCTTGATATATCATGATTTTTGACCGGGCAGGCCGCCAACGTCTAAGTTGGGTTATAGGTACCGCAAACGCAATAAAACCATTTTATATCCAATCTTGAAACAAAATTTCAGTTTTCGTTATAAAATGGATAAATTTTGGTTATTATATCTGTCAGCGATTTCCATTTATTTTTGATGATGCATTGGTTTGTATTTTAGGTGACAATGTATGTATATATTATTTAACTTTATTTATTTCACGGATTGTATGTGATTTTTTCTTAAATTTAGAATATTGGAAGTCAAAGACTAGTATAACTTTACCACAAATAATATAAACTTCAAACAACGCATTTTCATTTAATGTTTGTAGCAAGTGGCAGCTTTTGTTAAGACAGCCTAATAGCGGGATTCTGTAACCAGTCTCTATTTGAGACATTTTGAGACAAAGTATCAATTTGATACTAGTTACTATTCACTAAACAGTCTCTAGCGTTAGTCTCAAAATTTTGAGACCTGGTAGTTAGCTGGTCACAAAACTAAAAAGAACTCTTGCTGCCATTTTCAATGTACTGAATAGAGATCATCATAGATATTAATCGATTGTCGTTTCTTTATATTTGGTAAGCAACTCAAACACGAAAAGGTTAAAAATAAATAAATTTTACATA
This sequence comes from Bactrocera correcta, assembly GCA_027475135.1. Taxonomy (NCBI): domain Eukaryota; kingdom Metazoa; phylum Arthropoda; class Insecta; order Diptera; family Tephritidae; genus Bactrocera; species Bactrocera correcta. The sequence continues at coordinate 36,383,467 of CM050322.1, read as the reverse complement.
AATTTCGTAAATATTATGAAACAAAGTCAACATATATTTTTATTTTTGTTGATAATTCCATTTTTTGACTATGTTATAGAAAAGTTAATATTTGGTATCGACATATTTATGACAGTCTCAAAATCTATTACATTTCATTATTCAGAGATGTTTTTACACTTGAATGATAATAAATATGTCGATAACAAATATTAACTTTTCTATAACATAGTCAAGAAATATAATTATCAATAAAAATAAAAATATATGTTGACTTTGTTTCATAATATTTACGAAATTTATGTAAAATTTATTTATTTTTAATCTTTTCGTGTTTGAATTGCTCACAAAATGTAAAAAAAACGACAATCGATTAATATCTATGATGATCTCTATTCAGTACATTGAAAATGGCAGCAAGAGTTCTTTTCAGTTTTGTGACCAGCTAACTACCATGTCTCAATATTTTGAGACTAACGCTAGAGACTGTTTAGTGAATAGTAAATAGTATCAAATTGATACTTTGTCTCAAAATGTCTCAAATAGAGACTAGAGACTGGTTACAGAATCCCGCTGTAAATCCATGAAAATTTGCTGTTGAAATTGATAAAACACCGCCAGCTGCTAGAAATATAGCGCCATCTACTGTAACATACCGCACTTACTCAATACCTGTTAGCGCCACGAACTGGTGCATAGCTCTTTGCTAATAATAAACAAATAATTTGCAATAAATAAATAATGCGACTATAAGGAGAGTTATAAACTATCCTATCTTTCAAGTTGGATCAAACTGCACACAGTGTTAGAAATTTCATTAAAATCGGTTCAGTAGTTTAGGAGTTCATCGAAATCAAACAACGTGACACGTGATTTTTATATATTAAGATTGATACAATAATTAAAATTTTGGACAAAACTGATTAAATTAAATATTTAGGAATTTAATTAATCGAAAAATATGTGAATATTTTATAAAAATATTGTTAAAGTTATAAATTTTAAAACCTAACACGGCAACACACTATAGCAGGTTTGAGGCATTTGAACGTTTTAGTAGTAGAATATTTGGGGGCAACCCGTACCAAGTGACTAATTAGTAGCAGAATATTTGGGGGCAACCCGAACCAAGTGCCTAATTTGTAGTAGAATATTTAGGGGCAACCCGTACCAAGTGCCTAATTTGTAGTAGATTTTTGCGTATATGTTAGTGAAAAATTAAGGATTGGTTACTTGCAGGTTTATACAAACAATGGTCGAGCCAGCAACGAATTAACATCACACAAGACTATAGCGCAAAACCAAATACGCCCTGCGAGAAATATTTTATGATTCTAAATGCCTTTGGTGCCATGCAATGCCTTTTATGTTCCAAATTTTTTAAATATAATAGGGAATATATTCCTAAAAAACATTTTGTTAATTTTCATTATACTATTAATTATTTAGATGATATGCTTAATTTTTATTCAAATTTCTCACTGGGTTACTTTTTTTTCGTGCTCACCAACACAGTGAAAGATCCTCTCATGCAGACCACTGTCTTACATACCTCTCTCTGCATTTATTTCTTCACATAGTTGCTTAACGCTACCTCTGTATTTTAAATTACTTACTAATAATATCATAGTAGTAATAGGTGTCGGATTTGCCAATTCATCAATTAACAGGCATCTCAATATTTCCCAACTCGGAGGTTGCTCTCTTCTCACTACATCTAACGCCAGCCCACGAAGGGTACTAACAACGCATTGAAAATAAAGAGGTTTTTCCTCTTGTGTAAGAGATGATGACGCTGGCATTACAGCATTTAAACTGTCAATATATAAAGCCAGGTAATTTTTGTTGCCGTCAAATGGAGCAATTAGTTTTATGCTTTGCACTGTTCGTTCTCTTCTCTCCTTCGCTTCCGTCATTGTTATAGTTGTTAGTGGCTTTATTAGTTGCTCTGAAAATTCAGCTGTTGATACGCTGAACACAATGGTTGCGACACAACATTGCATCACGACAGTGAACTGAAAACGGCGTTGGGCATCCTACTACCTGAACGCATGTACACAAGACAACACAGCTCTCCATTTTGCATGTACACAATTTCGTTGTGGCCATACTAACACCTTGCACTTCAATGAAATTTTAATATTTTGTTCAAAGTGAAAGTTTTTATGCAAAAAATAAGTAAATAGGTATATATTTTTGTTTTAAATTATCAATTGTTATTACAAATGATATAACATAGCTATAATAGAGCTATTTTATGCTTTTATTTGTAAAATAACGTCAAGTTTGTAAGAGCTGTGAATAATTTTACATTTTACATATTAGTAGCATCACCACTCTTCCTCATCTCTCTATCTTCCATTCTACTGTCAACTCTACTGTCGTCCTACTGTCGCAGGCAAATATAGGAAAATATCGAAGTTAGCGAGAACGACAACTGTCGGCCTACCGTCGTGGAGTCGTGCGGCTGTCTAAATAACAGTGTTCATAAGAACATGTGTATTTTAATATTTGACAGCTGTCGGTTGTCGTCTGTCGCAACCATTGTGTTCAGCGTATGACACTATTTCTCTTTCTTCTTCTTTTGATGATGAAGTGGTTTGTACAATGCTCACGCACAACAACAGCTCACAAAGATCGTCAATGGCGCTATCACTCATATATTTACCGACTAGTGAGAACTTCAGGCGAATGACACGTAGAGGTTATTTCCTAGGCTTCCTTCCTCAAAAGTTATTGAAGGTTACAGCTAATTTAGTCACAGTTTCCAGGTAAAAAATGGAACAATATGTGTTTTCACCTTTAATTTATAAAATTTTTAAATTTTGTACGATTTCAAAAAACTTAAGTAGATTCTTTTAAATCATCATTTTCACTGATCCTACCAATTATTTCAGTTTAAATTAACAAATATTTATTTATTATCAAAATGCTATTCGTAGCTTGGCTGTTGGCATCAGACTGAATTAAGTTTACCTTGAGACAGTTAGTCAAATTCCCGGTAGAGAACATATAGCGGTAAAATAATGCAACAAATAAACATATTATATGTACATATGTTACTTGTATGTATGTATATTAATATATAAATAGATATTTACATTTAGCAGAATTTCGGCTTTGCTGATAAGTAAGAATGTTCAATGATATTTGAACACCCGGAATTACAAAATCCTAATATAAAGATTTTTTAGTTTTGACACCCATCAGGAATTGGTTCCCCCTGAATTTTAATTGTATATACCATATACTAACCGATATTTTCGTTCAAAGTTAACTAAAGAGACTGGTGTTCACATATTCGATACCTGGGGTCTTGAACAGATTTGGTCATAAGGTGGCACATTCTAAAAACATTTTTTTTATTGGATGGTTTTGTAGCGTTAAATTAATTGATTTTTGAACTGGAAAATGAAATAGTCAAATGGAATTTTAAACTGTGCTATGTCGGATCTTGGCGTGGTTGTATTTCGATTTCGTCCATTTCTATATGGGAATGCAGAAGAAATGCCATTAAATTTAGTCGAAATTGGTCGAGCGGCTCTCCAGATATGCAATTTTTGCATGGCTCTCATAAATTCTTTCATACCATCTAGGATATAAAATTTAATGTCTCTGCCATATAAGTCATTGGTTTATCGCACTTTTGGTATTTTTAGCAGTATTGTTATAAGGGGAGTAGAGGGGATTATCTTACTATTTTCCTATTTCTATTTTTACAGTGTTGATAGGGGTGCTATGGCGATTTGTCGTGAGCGAATTTGGTTATTGTGGCCTAATTAGTTTAGGAGGATATCTTTAATACGTTTTCGATTAATGGCAATTAGTGGGTGTGGAAGTGGTCCGATTGCCCCTATCAACGAACTCTGCTTTACTTTTTTTGCCAGGAAACATGTAAACGTAACTTCATCGAGATATCTCAGTTCTTACTCAGTGCACGGACGCACTGATAGACAGACTCGTCTCATCATCCTGATCATTTATGCATGTATATGTAAATATAGTATATATATATATATATATATATATATATTTCGATTAGTTTTAGGTCAAACATACAACTGTTAGGTAAAAAAACTATTATACTCGGTAGCAGCATGTTAAAAGAGTATAAAAAAAAGTTAGGAAGGGATAAGTTCGCGTGCCACCGAACATTTTATACTCTTGCAACTTTCAAGAATCAAAGCCAGGAAATACCGTAAAACCAATCATATAGAGTAAAGTCAACTGGATGTTCGAAAATTCTCATATTAGTTATATGGGGGCTAGGCCAGGTTTCCGCTCAAATTCATCTATTTTACTAAAAAAAATACATTGTTTTGAGTAAAACACGCTCTTTTATGTTCATTGGAATAAGTCACATATTGGCCGATATACGCGGTACAAAGTCATCCGGAAGTTCAAAAATCTTTATATTAAGCATATGCAGGCTAAGGGAAGTATTAGCCCGATTCAACCCATTTTAGGCATACAGATATATAATTATAAAAGCAGGATAATCCCTAAATTTTAGTCCACTATAGGTAACGGGTCTAAATATTCGGTACCTAGGGTTCACACTATATGTAAAGGGTTTTGTAGTATTTATGCTCAGCGAGAAATACAACTTAAACTTATTACAGGGCGGGACTATGCCCACTTTTCCAAAACTTGATTTCGTCAAGTGCCACTTCTAACGGCGATCCTCTGTGCCAAATTACAGTTTAATATCTTATTTGAGTCCTTAGTTATGGCACTTTATAGGTTTTCGTTTAATGGCGATTTATGGATTTATATATATGTACATATAATATATATATATATATATATATGTATATATGTAAGTGATCAGGGTGACGAGAAAAGTTGAAATTCTCGGACTATATATATACATATATATAACCCTATATCTATCTCGATAAGTGTTAGGTGGTACGTAAAACTGTTAGGTGAACAAAAATATAATACTCTGTAGCAACTGGTTGCAAGAATATAAAAATGATGGGCAATGTAAAATCCATTTCAAATGACCAATTATAAGAGGTTTGTTCTTAAGTTAGATAATCGTCAAGTTTATTCATTTGTACTGCTCAGAAAAAAAAAATATTCTTGATCAACTTGGATTAATTTTTAAAAACAGGAACTGCAGTGCAGCTGGCAGCGGATGGCTTCAGGAAGTGCAGTTTGCTGATTTTTAGGCTGGAATATAATTAGTATTAAGCTGGTACTCATGGAAACAAGTCCATTTTCATTTAAAATTGTATTTGTAATAATCCCAATAAAGTGTTTATTTTTTTTTAATTTGCATACAATATGTGTAGTATATTCTTTTTCTATTTTGTAAGAACTTTGTGCGTTTTCTGACCGTACAGTGAAGCTTCAGCTAAAGTAGTTATAGTTACGGTAATGATACGATTTCTTATCGATATGTTGTAGTTTGTAGTATTCTGACGGCTTCGGTTTGTGCCATGTGCAAACAGTATAATAGTGAAATGAGTCATTAACTCGAGCTACAATTAAATCGGTTAACTATGTCAAAAGCCTCTGCTAAGATAAAATTTCTATATGTTAATGGCCCAGTTTCTTTCCATGATTTTTAGGGTTCAATTCGAAAAGGCAGCATCTGCAAATAATTAGAACGTTGAAAATAAATTTGCTGCATTGTTCGTTGAAGCAATGACATTATAATCCATTCGATGAAAAGTTGGTGGGTGCATTAGGTAGTAGGCACAGGAAGCAGATCTTCTAAATTGAGGTGTAAAATCTCAGACAAAAAGGCAATGAGTTTTCTACAAAGATTGAAAGGTTAGCACACTTGGCTTATAAAAATAAATATGTGGAGTATATCGAGATACGAAAATTCGAAATTTTGTTAATGGAATACGAGATGACACTACACACTCTTTCCTGCGCAAGAATGTACAAAATTGATGTTTCTGAAATCCAGCCAATCGTTAAGCCAAAGTGAGCCAGCCATTGGTCTGTAATCTCCATTTCACAAATCATAAGGAAAACGAAAAACGTTATTGTTACTGGATATAAAGCGCACATTTACTGTTAATACGGGCGTATTACATTCCATAATTCGCCCTGATTTGGTTAATAAAGAAGTAACATCATTAGCTCGGGCAAAGTTGCGTACTGACACTGGAGAGGATACTCAAGTTCTCGGAAGTGAAATGTGAGATCGTAGGTAGAAAGGCAGTCGTGGTACACAATTTCATATCGGCAGATATCGCCTAATAAGTCATAATTGTAGCAGACTTTTAGAAAATCAATGGTTCAAAGTTAAGATGGAGAACACGATTACGACTTATACAAAATGGAAGTGCCACTTATGTTCGATATGAAAACACATGGAATGTTAGAAACGAGATTCTACCAAAATCAGAAAAAACAGACAAACAAGTTGTAGGTCGTTGAGGCCACATAAAGATTTTACACCAAACTTACTTATAGGTAAAACCCTGTCCATGACAAAACAAAATAAACTCGTTCCAGTAAGAGTACTTAATGGGTTCAAGTCACCAAGAAAACCTTCCAAAGAAGCTATAATAAGGTTGTGTCAGGTGATTGTGGACGTGATAAATATGTGGCGTACGTCTTGAGGAAGATTCTATTGGCAGAATAGATATATCGAGCGAAATTAACGCATGGGCCTATAAACTAAAGGCAAACCATCGAAATAAGGCTCAACAATTCCATCTAATATTCAACCATTTTTGATGAAGGCGAGTCAGGAAGGTTCAAAGTCGTAAACATTTTACAACAAGCAGCTGATGTAAAACCAATCTGCTAGGCTCCTCCAAGCGTTTCTTAAGCAAAACGTGCAGCTATAAGCCAAACCGTTAATAAAATGAGCAAAAGCGGCGTAATCAAACCATCATCGACTCCATGAATTCCCCCTGTGATATTTGTAAAGAAGAAAAATGGAAACACGACGAATAACAGTTATCCACTTCCTAAAGTCGAGGCCGATAAGGTTTATTATATTTTACCGTAACGTTCTTTGGATTATGTAATGATCCTGATACCTCAAAGAAACTTATGAACAAAGTATTAAAACGATTGTACGTGAAGATCTGGTATACTTCAACAGTATTTGATAATTCGGGTGGTGGAGCACGGTGCTCGTTCGTTCCAGAATGTGGTTGGCCGTGGGAAAACGGTCGGCGCAATTATTCCACAAGTATTAAATAAGAAAACCAAAAGTTTCATATAATAAATATATTTAATTATAAATCAATTGGAAACACACTTACCACGTCCGTATCGCAGCGTTGTCGCAAAAAGAGAGAGAGCGCGCAACTTTTAGTAAGTGTTTAGTTGCGCGCGAATTAATACTTCGAAAAAAGTTCGAAAAAGAGAAGATTAATCTGCCGATACAGACGTGGCAAAAGAAATTGGGCGGGGGCGGCGTCAACATTCTCCCCGCCTTGCAGTATTACTGCAAATGCAGTTCACAATAAATTACTTAAAACTAACTTAACTTACTTAACTAACTGGCTCCTGTACTTCCTTTTCCACGTCTTCTTTGCAGATGGGGTGGCCGACAAGACGACTCGAGTCTGGTTCGGTCCGGGCAATGCCGCTGAGACGAATCGAGTCTCAGTCGGTCATTGTCATGCCGCCAATCTGCATAGAAGTCACCACCTTCCGAGGTCGGCGAGACGACTCGAGTCTAACTCGATCCTGGGTAGGTGGTGAAAGTGAGAGGCGTTGGCAGCCAGTGCACTTTATTGTGCCGATATAATACGACGCCGGCAGTCTTTGCTGACAAGGCAGTGTTTCGTGCCTTTCCTTTATGATAAGAGTATGGCGTGCATCTGCTTGACGTCGAGCGTTTCGTCCACGCCTTCGCTTCGGATGGGGTGGCCGTCGAGACGAATCGAGTCTGGTTCGGTCCGGGCAATGTCGCTGAGACGAATCGAGTCTCAGTCGATCATTGCCATGCCGCCAATCTGAAAGGAAGTTACCAGCATGCCGAAGTCGGCGAGACGACTCGAGTCTGGCTCGATCTTGGGCATGTGATATGCGGGAGAGGCCTCGTTGGTCAGAGCTTTGCGTCCGTTGACACGGTTGTTGTTGTTGCTGTGTGGCGTGTGTCAACGCGTGCGCCATTGCTGCAGGTTGCTGCTGCTGAGTTGTTTTTACTGCTTGTGATGTGTTCGTTGTATGGTGTGTGGCTGTCGACTGCGTTGTTTGTCTGTTGCTGCACGCTGCATGTTCATTTGCAGTTGTTGTTGTGGCCGCCGCATGTAGGTATTGTGTTTTTACTGCTTGTGATGTGTTCGTTGTATGGTGTGTGGCTGTCGACTGCGTTGTTTGTCTGTTGCTGCACGCTGCATGTTCATTTGCAGTTGTTGTTGTGGCCGCCGCATGTAGGTATTGTGTAGACGGCTGTTGTGACGTCACATACGTTGCTGATTGGTTTTCTTGCTGCGATTGCGACGGCGGCGCCTGCTGTTGCTGGTGATAATAGGCTGTTTGTAGTTGATAAGGTTGCTCGTATTGTTGTAGCTGTAGCTGCATCTACTGGTGGTGAAAGGCATCCGCCAATGCCGCCGCTGTGTTGCTCGTGGCATAGTGTTGCAGTTGCTGGTGTGGTGGTGAATAGTGCGCTGTTGCTGATGAGGCCGCCACAGCTGATGATGGCGGCAACGTTTGTGATGGGGGTGGTAGTGGTGGCGTTGCTGCGACAGCATGTCGCTGCGTTGCTGCCACCGTTTCTGCGGCGCCCGTGTAGTAACCGAAATTGTTGGTATTTGCCGCTTCAGCGCGCCATCATCGGTTTGATCCTGTTGTAGCTGGTGCCGCTGTTGATGCTGCTGATGTTGTTTCTGTTGTATAAATATATAATTAGTATCTATTATACTACAAAAATTGTTTTGTGTTTGTTGTTTAGTTATTACTGAATTTTGTCCGTCGCCTTTGCCATTTATCTTCCTTTCTTCGGAGGGAACGGAACCTGTTATAATCCAACCAAACACTGTTCGTTGTGCAGCAAGGGATCCGAAAATTTTCAATTTTACCCCATTAAGAATGATTTTCGGGTAAAGATCCGCTCCAATTAACAAGTCGACCTTTTGAATCGTATAGAAATTATTATCCGCCAAGGGGATGTTGGGTAACCTTTTTACAATCGATGAGTTAATTGACCTGGATGGAAGCAGTCCAGTCAACTTTGGCAGTACCAACGCTTCCGCTTTTAGTCGTAAACTTTTGTTACGGGGCGAGCCAATTGTGATCGAGCATACCGATTGAACTCGTCCTTGTACGGTATTATTCAATCCTGAAACTCGCGCGCTGACCATTTTGCTTGCCAGATGTAAGCGTTTCTGCAGACTATTGCTTACGAAGGTGGCTTCAGATCCCGAATCAATCAGGGCTCTGACAGTGAAGTTGCTCTCGTTGTGACATATGGTCACCATGGCTGTACCTAAGACCATGCTTCGACTGGTAGGCACATTTGAAATATTGGCCTTAATAGAGGCCACATGAGATTTAGTAGAAACCTCAGTAGTGTCGGTGCTGCCAGATATCTGAGCTAAATCCTCACTCTGATCCCGGTGGATCATAGAGTGATGTCTCTGTTTACATTTATTACAATTAAACATACTCTTACAATTTTTGACTTCATGTGAGTCCGATAAACAATTTAGGCAGACGTGGAGTTTTCTGACAGCATTTAATCGTGCATTAGGCTGCATCTCAATGAATCGCTGACAAGTTTTCAAAATGTGCGATTGAGATGAGCACAGTTTACATCTGGTATTGTTTGTCTTGGCGTGATGGGCATTGAGGGGTTTAGATCCAATCCTTGACTGCAAGGTTGGTATCCGATCCTCACCATCAGCCGACTTAATATTGGGTTGAGTACTCAACTCGCCTTTGAGGTTTGATACTCTCTCGAGCGTTTTAACCCGTTTGGTTAGAAACTTGTCTAACTCAACCCATTTTGGGATCTCTGAATCCGAATCCAGAGATTGTTCCCAAAGCGACAGTGTATAGTCCGGCAGTCGGATAGAACACAAGTACGTAAATATGGCATCCCAGCTATCTGTATTGATGCCATGTATTTGTAAAGCTGAAATGCAGCTATTAATCTCCCGCTGCAGATTTCTGAGTTCGGTCTCAGATTCTGTTGAGATGTGCGGGAGCTTGAACAATAAATTCAATTGTGTGTTGACAAGCACTCGCTTGTTTTCGTATCTACACAACAAATTATTCCAAGCCAATGCGAATCCGTCATTCGTCAGTGGCGCTTTGGAAACGATAGCTTTTGCCTCACCTCGCGTTTTTTGATTGAGATGGAATAACTTTTCTACCGGAGATAGCCTTGGGTTATTCCCATAAATGGCGGCAAATAAATCCCTAAAAGAGGGCCATTGTAAAACATCGCCATGAAATATTTCGGTATCACATGGCGGTAAATTGATAGAATACCTCACGGGTTCTACAGTTTGTTGTAACCGTTCAGGTTGAATCACCGTTGAATTGGAAGTAGGGCTTTGGTTGAACGCCGTGAGGTTGTGCATGTGTTCGCCCATCAAAGCCGCGCAACACACATAAGCGTGGTAACAGCTTGTATATTTAAGTTTGAGGTCGTCAATTGCGCTTGTGTCGGAAGGATCCACTTTTGGCAAACACAACTTGTATTCTGACTTTACCTCTGCCCACAGAGATTTCAGTTCAGCTTGTTGAACTTCGAGAGAGTAGGCACTTTGATTGTTTGCTGTTGGAGTAAAAGACTCCTCAAACTCCAGTAGAGCGTCTGCAGCTGTGGTAAAGGCTCTAGTTGATTCCATTGTTTTCAAAAATTTAAACGGAACTGCAAAAATGTTGCACAAAATCGGATCTAAAACTTGAAATTGAAATTTAAAAAATATTTGCAAATATGTTGCAAAAGTTATTGAACCAATCCGGACAAGTTATAAATTAGTAGTGCGTTGTTTCTTAGTGAAGAGTGAATTTTCGAACGAACAAAGAAGTAATAAATTTAGTAAAGTATTTTTTTCCAAATATTTTTTTCAAATTTAATTCGAATGAGCTTGCTGGGTAATCGGCCCAATGCACTTGCACACCTAGTCTTCAACTATGTACACAAACAAAATTGATTTGTGCTTAATTGCTTTATTAAAATGTACAAATACAATACAAGTAATTGAATAAATTCACAAGCACTTATTTGAATTTATTCACATTCACTTTTGTTCACTGGGTTATTCTAATTTATCACTGCACTATTCCGCTTGTTGCTGTCCTTCTGGAATGGCTGCTGCGCTGCCTTGCCTCTGCTGCTTTGCCTATGCTGGTATGCCGCTCTCACTTTTGTGCTTGGCTTTCTTGCTGTCGCTCACTTCACTTTTCTGCTTGGCTTGTGCTGCTTCTCTGTGCCGCTTTGCTGCTTGCCTGTGTTGCTTGGGCTTTGCTGCTCTTCCTTTGCTGCTCTCACTTCGCTGTTTGGCTTAGCTGTCGCTCACTTCACTTTTTTTTAATTTTTTAGTGTCACTCACTGCGCTTTGTATTTTTTTGTTTACACTCGCGAAACTGCAGCTGCGTTATTGCTGCTTGCCTTTATTGCTATTCGAGCAATATATGGGAAGGCAGAGTTGAGCGATCAAACTCAAATTAATCATAGAAAAAAAAAACAGAAACCGAGAGAGATTTTTGACGCTCCAGACGATTTTGTGCGTCCAAGAAATTTATAATTTTTTCGAATAACAGTGTTGTTTTTTTCTTTATATGTATATGCAAAGTGAAATAGTTAGTGCATTTGCCAGGTGTATTTATTGTTGTACTTAAATGAAGTACAATACTACCTGCAATCTTGTGCGTTGATTTTGCGGGTAGAGTGCCAAAAATAAGTTTTGGTCTCCACTTCACACGGCACAATGGGTTTTGTACATAAATGATGCACAAATTGACCAATCTATTGCCTTATAGCTTGCAGAGCACAAATCCAAAATATGTTTGGCTGTAACTTGCGAGTTGCTATAGCGGGCAAATTATGCACTTTCACTTTAAATAAAAATCAACTAGTTACCTGTTATCCGGCTCGAAGGACCAATGTTAATTCGGGTGGTGGAGCACGGTGCTCGTTCGTTCCAGAATGTGGTTGGCCGTGGGAAAACGGTCGGCGCAATTATTCCACAAGTATTAAATAAGAAAACCAAAAGTTTCATATAATAAATATATTTAATTATAAATCAATTGGAAACACACTTACCACGTCCGTATCGCAGCGTTGTCGCAAAAGGAGAGAGAGCGCGCAACTTTTAGTAAGTGTTTAGTTGCGCGCGAATTAATACTTCGAAAAAAGTTCGAAAAAGAGAAGATTAATCTGCCGATACAGACGTGGCAAAAGAAATTGGGCGGGGGCGGCGTCAACAGTATTATTTTGCAAGGTAAAAACTTTAAAAGTTCCGAGGAAGTGCTCAGGTTCGGCAGTACAATTCAGGTTCGGAGTTTGAGCGAATTCCTACCACTAAGTTTAAAAAAAATATGTTGTGGTAGTCATGGGCTATTTCTGCAAATAACGAGAGATATCTTCAATTCCCAACCAAGATAGATTTCTAATAGAATTAAAATCTGGCCACGAGAGGAATTTTCAATTTGCTCTAAGACAGAATAAGCGACAGAAACTGATTATTCGGAAAACATGTACAACTTCACTACAAACGCAATCCGATGATAGAATGTATAAATCGAATTGTAGATGAACATTTGAGGAAAGTAGCCGGATGAAGTTTGCACTTAATGTCAACAGAGGAATGAATGCTCAGAAAGTCAAAAGCATCCAAAACCATGAGATAAAAGATATGCTATACATGTTATGATCAAAAAGTGCTTCAAAATTATAAGCGAGAAAGTGAAAGCAAAATACGAGATACGTACTCTAAGGGATTTATTGAAAAATATTCATCTTTTTTATTGGCGTAGACACTGCTTACGTGGTTATAGCCGGGTTTACAACAGCGTACCAATTGGAGATTCCAGGTGTAGTCAGGTCGTTCCCGCTTGTCTTTCCAACGAAGAGGAGATCTTCCTCTTTTTCTGCTTCTCCCGGCGAGTACTGCGTGAAATACTTTCATAGATAGAGTGTTTTCGTCCATTCGGACCACATGAGCTAGCCAGCGTATCGACTGTCTCTTAATTTGTTGACCCATATCAGTGTGCTCATCGTTCCATCGAATGCGATATTTGCCAATACGCAAAGGACCATAAACCTTCCGAAGAACCTTTATCTCGAAAACATGTAACGTCTACTGATTAGATGTTGTCATCGTCCATGTCTCTGCATCATATAGCAAGATGAGTGACTTATAGAGTTTGGTCATTTTTCGTTAAAAGAGGATTTTACTTTCTACTCAGTCCGATTTCCAGGCTGACATTGTTGTTAGTGTTAATACTGCTTCCAAGATAGGCGAATTTATCTACGACTTCGATGTTATGACTGTCAACAGTGAAGTGAGAGCCTAGTCGCACGTGCGATGCTTGTTTGTTTGATGACAGAAGATTTCGTCTTGAGTCTGAAGAAAGCAGAGTTAACGGTGCGGATGTTTAGGCCAATAATATCAATATCATCGTCGTACGCCAGTAGCTGTATACTTTTATAGAAAATTGTACATGCGCGATTAAGCTCTGCAGCTCGAATTATATTCTCCAGCAACAGATTGAAGATATTAGAGAGTCGGCTTGTCTGAAACCTCGTTTGGTATCGAACGACTCGGAGAGGTACTTCCTTCCCCATCCTAACAGAGCGTTTGGTATAGCTCAAAGTCAATTCACATAGTCGTATTAGTTTTGCGGGGGTACTAAATTCAGACATCGCGGCATAAAGGCAGCTCCTTTTCGTGCTGTGAAATGCGGCTTTGAAATCGACGGAGAGGGGTGGGTATCGATTCTCTTTTCACGGGTTGTTGATTTTCCAGGTCTAAAGACAAACTGATAAAGTCAGCTCAGTTTGTTGACGGTGAGTTTTAATCCTTCAGACAATACGATCGATAGAACCTTATAAGCGATGTTGAGGAGGCTTATCCCACGGTAGTTGGAGCAGACTGTGGGGTCTCCATTTATGTGGATTGGGCAGAGCGCACTTAAATTCCAATTGTCGGGCATGCTTTCGTCGGACCATATCCTATAAAGAAGCTGAAGTATGCTCTGTTTTTCGCCGCCATGTGTGAAGCTCGGTCGGGAATTCATCGCCACTTTGTCGTTCTTCAGAAGGGAAATTTATATTCGTGTTGTGGTCGATTTAACATTGCGAGGTAAGCAGTCTGTTTTGTTTCCGCTGCGACACGGCACGCCTCGTTATACCAGCTGTTTTTTTGCATTTTCTGAAAACCAATGGTTTCGGTTGTAGCTGTAGTATTGTAGGAGCTTGAAATGTCGTCCAACAGTTCCCTCATACCGAGTTGATGACGAGTGCTCTCAGAGAGCAGAAGTGCAAGTCTAGTAGAAAATTGCTCGGCTTTCTGTTATGATTGCATCGACTCGACGTCAAACCTTACTTGTGTTTGTTGATGTTCGTTTTTTGCTGCAGAGGGGTGGGTGCAAATCGTGGTGGCAACAAGATAGTGGTCTGAGTCGATGTTAGGACCTCGGAGTGTGCACACGTCTAGAACCCTGGAGACGTGTCTTCCGTTTATCACAACATGATCGATCTGATTGGTGGCTTTTCGATCCGGAGACAGCCACGTAGCTTGATGTATTTTCTTATGCTAGAATCTTGTATTACTGATAAGAACAGATACCAGCCTCAACCCATTTGTTGGTGTTTCCTCGTAGAGGTCTCTCATCCGCGGCTGTCGATTAGTTTTTAGTAGTTTCGTTTTTTTTACCTGGCAGGTTCCAAACCCAGAGCACAACCCTGATGAGGGGATGTTTCACCTTCTCACTTGGAAATCATTATATTAAGCGTAAGACCCTTAGACATACGAGTAAAGGGTGCTAGACTACGAAAATCATAACGTGGGTTTATATAGGAGCCGTGGGAAATTGATGACAGATACTGTCCTCATTAAACTATAATATTAAATATCTAATATTATACGTTCACTTAATTTTGCTAAGACCGAAACATACGGTTAAAATCTTTATATTGGGTATGTGGATACTATTGATCCGATACTATCTATTTTTAGCGCCACGACTTATATAAGGTATAATCGTTGTAATATCTGTACTCGTAGGTACATATGTACATATGTGTATGATATAGGCTCTAACAAATAGGCTAAAATTAATATAGTTGGTATATGAAGAAAAATACAATAGGGAGAATTAGAAGAAACTTTTTAAGGTATATGAGATTTAGATCAATTTTATTCATACCCAACGCTAAATCACATTTTTAAAAAACTTAATTTCACTTACGTTCTTAAAATATTACATATATTGACCGACATCAGCGGTTGAAAGCAAAGTAGAAACTCGGATACCGTCTGCTGCGAATCTCTTCAGGTCTGGACGCATTGCTAGAAACGCCTCCTTCAATTCGCGCAGCTTGAGGTCGGCGCCGACGAAATTGGTGGCGTTGTCGCTGAATATCTTCGTCGGCATTCCTCGGCGTCCAATGAACCTTTTTAGGGCGAGAATAAATGAATTAGAAGATAGGTCCGAAACTAATTCTAAATGTACAGCTTTTGAAGTGAAGCAAACGAAAACTGCAATGTATGTTTTTACGGGTGGTCGACCGCGTATTTTTAAAGTTGTGTATATCGGACCACAAAAATCTATGCCACATATAAGAAGGGGCCGTAATGCTCGAAGTCTTTCGACTGGCAAATTTCCCATTATTTGGTTTTGCAACTTCGGTTTGTAATGAAAACAATGTATACAGTTTCTTACGGTTCTACTGCAAGCTTCTCGGCCATTTATTAGCCATATGCGTTCTCGAAGAAGCGCAACCCAGCGTGGTGATTTCGAATGTGCAGGAACCGTAAATATGTTATAACGAAGTGCGAATTCTTATTCAATAAAAGCGGAAATTTGGCATCATATGGGAGAGGTGCATTTAATAGGCGACCTCCTACTCGGATTAATTTGAGCGACAGCGACATAGCCGAGTACTCATGCAAAAACGGGTTGAGTTTTTGCAAGTTTGCGGGTAGGGTGGTGCCTTTATGCAATTTTTTACTAACATCCGAAAACTCTGAATGTTGGACCACTTGTGCAATTTTTAGAAAACTCAAGTTTAGCTCTTCTGAAGTCAGATATTGGCCCCTGGAGGAATTTGGTGGTCGCCTGATCCATCGTAATATATATGCAACCACACGAAGCAATTTTTTATGAGAAGAGAATTTTTCAATGAGGTCCAATATTGAATTTTTCTCAGCAGTCGAAATTAATGTACATAAATGTAGTTTTCTTCTTCTCTAATGCTTCGTCTTCTGGTGAGAGCTGGAAGTGGTTAATAATTGGCCATAATGCAGGGTCTTCTAGGAGGAACTGTGGACCACCAAACTATATTGAATTATTCAATTCGTCCACGTTACAACCCCGAGACACTTGATCCGCAGGATTTTGTTTCGTTGGCACATGTCGCCAATGTA